>CABEEJ010001957.1:50144-102498 GCA_901482245.1 Timema douglasi
GCCAGCACACTTACCTTGGTGATACTGGAGTAGAAATTAGGAGGGATAGCCAGCACACTTACCTTGGTGATACTGGAGTAGAAATTATTTAGATATAACACTAAAAAACACAGGACAAGCTTTCACTGTCACAGACAGCTTCATCAGGTCAGGAGAGTAGACTGATTTCTTGGTTGAACTGTAAGGTTCTCCTGACCTGATGAAGCTGTCCGTGACAGTGAAAGCTTGTCCTTAAAAATGTGTTTATGTGTTTTTTAGTGTTATATCTAAACAATTTCTACTCCAGTATCACCAAGGTAAGTGTGCTGGCTATCCCTCCTAATTTAAACCAAGTATACAATTAATGGTTTTAATTTGTCTTATACTTGGGAAATATTTTTTTTTGTGATTCTTTGCATAGCTTTCCACTATAAAATCACTTCTGAAATGAATATTCCATTGTAATCAAGTTATTATCAACACATTGAATTCAACTGCCTCAGATTATTTCGTTGACAGCTTGGAATGGCGATAATTGAACATACGTTATGACGTATTTAACTGCCATTATTTTTATTGGCAAAAGTTAGTAAATTACCAATGCAGAATTTATTCTTTTGGAGCGAAGGCCCTAGTTTTTTTTATTGAGAATATTTTTTGCCGTATGTTAATATTGTAAAGAATTGCTGTCCGTTCTTATGAACATATTCTATGCAATATTTACTCGGTTTATTTGTACAAAATAAGTTTATTTTTAAGTGCCTTATTTGTGTGATTTTAAGGAAGGAGACCGAGCTCAGGGCAGTTTTTATAATCAAATAGTCCAGCTATTATAGTGGTTAACTACGGCATTAGCTGCATCTACATATCATATTATTTCAATTTAAACGGTCCTTGGTTCGATTCTCGTTTCCAGGTGCCGATTTTCAATTTAAAGACAACCTTTTTTTTGACTAAAATCAATAAAACATCGCTTCATTATATAGCTGTGGTTTCTTCCCGTGGTGATATCAACAGTTGTTGAATACGTGTCGGGAGCATGGCGGCTTTAGACGAGACACTTTTTAAACGAGGAGAAGAACTCGTCATTAAATTTCACAAGGCTCAAGACAAATATTCAAGAACTGTTTAGATTACAGAGTTTATAAAATATAACTAACTAAACTTATAGGCTGAATCAGTATTTTATTTATTTTTGTCCAGACAAGTTTTCTTCCAGAAAAAACTACAAAGATATTGAATTCAACTTTCTAGAACTGTTTTGTAAATCGCAACACATCGCAACTTTATTATTGCTTCTTTCTTTTTTTCTTTTCATGCTACCGCTACCTTGGTATTTGTAGATGGTAGGCCATAAAAATATATTACATTAAACCTTATAATGATTACGATTAATTTCTTTTATCACCTCGTCTTACTACCTGTTCAGGTTATACATAATTATAACTATTAAAAAACAACTAAAAACTCAAGAGCGGGTGTTCCTACTTGAATTAATAAAAAAAATCTCCTTTGTAAATTACTTGAATAGAAATGCAGTCACGCTAACCGAGAAATAAATACAGTCCAAGAAGTCACTCCCGCAATCGACTGGACCTCAGTGTTCATGTGTGTATAACCTGGAGGGGCAGCAAGACCCGGTGTTATCAGGTAAGTAACACGTGAACCCGTCACTTTGTGCAACACTGATGAGGAGAGAGGATGTTAAAACACCATCTAGTACACGGGTCCATTATTGTCTGTTGAGTAGGTCACACTGAGCCAACTCTTCTCCTCATTACATGTCCATACCATCTCAGTCTGGCTTCCTCTACTATCTCATGTACTCCAACATCCTCATTACATGCCCATACCATCATCAGTCTTGCTTCCTCTACTATCTCATGTACTCCCTCTACCTCTACTTTTTCCCGGATAACGTCATTCCTCTTTCCTCCTCGTGACAGCTGACGTGCTCCCCACAAACTTTGTTCCCATGGCCTCCACTTTCCTGGTCAATGTACATAACAGTTGAAAATGGCAATAATTGGACATAAATCAAGTATTTTAGCCATCACTATTTTTATTGGCAAACCTTTTTGAATTGTCTCGGTTTGTTTTGGTTTTTTTAAATCAGTTTGAAGCTTTGCATGCCCCCTCTTCCTAATCATTTGAGTATTTCCTCTTACGAAAGTTTTCTCGTCCTTATGGAGGGTTGCGTTAGAACAAAATCTAGTCGGGAGGGGTATTCTAGTTAAGTCCTCTTAGAGGAGCACTTTGTGTTATCTGTTGTGTCCCAGGTGTGAACGAGGAGCTGTTGGACACCGTCCTGTTCCCCTCGGAGCGACAAGAGACTAAGCACTGGTACAACGTCCTTCTGGTGGAGAAACTCATCAAGATCATCTCCTACTCCTGCCAGTCCAGTGAGTTATTGATATCATCTACTACTCCTGCCAGGGCTATCTCTGCGTTCGCACAGGATACTCTAATCTTGGTATTTCACTGCGCGTGGGTCGGTTGTCCGAACAAATCACGGCATTCTAAAGGGTTTCTGTCAACCTTGTAACCTTGTACTTTTTTACCTAACCAAACCTGACTGTTAAAAATGTGCCAGATTGTGATATGATAGTCGATTATATAAATTATTTAATGTAATTATTTGTGCAGCTATTCACTTTTATTAGTCCCGACAGCCGAGAGTCTTCTGTTTAAAACATGGCGGTAAACTGTCGCTGTTGTAAGATAACTATCAGTTAAATAGATAGAGAGTAATTTTTTGAGTGTAGAGGCTCTCGCCAATAATTATTGCTTTATTCAAGAAAGATTATTTATTTGAGATATTTAACGTGCACTTTCCAAACTAATTATATATATATATCAGCACACAACATATAAACTAACTCAAATCAAATCTAGAACAGTCACAACAACATCTCATGACCGTTAATTTATCACTGTGAAACACACACTTCACTGATGATAAATGTTAAGTCAAATTGAAGTTTGGATATTAAAACAAAGTTGGATAAAATTACTATACTTTACATAACTGTGTACATTTAGGTATTAAATAACATAATTTACCATCAAAATGTAATTTAATTCCCTGGTTAGTGCACAAAACTCCAACACGCTATAGACTGTTCTGCTGTTGTATTAGGAAGTTTGTGAGATTTTGAGACGTAGCCCTTTGTTGCACCGAGACAGCGAGATACAGATAATATGTTCCCTTCCTCAGACTCTCGTATCAGGTTGGTCACCCTGGAGCTGAGTATCCGTCTGTTGACGCAGCTGGTGATGAAGAACAGCCAGAGCTTCCTTCACGACTGTCACTTGGCAGCCATCGAGGGCGCCAAGGAGGAGAGCACGGCGCTACTGCGCAACTTCTACAAGGTGAGGGACAGGGATTTAGTGCGCACCCCATTTTGGTGGCGGGTCACAAGTATCTCCCTCTATGCCTTGCACTTGATTATAACAGTGACCCTTGCTATTTGTTACTCTGCAGCTCGAATGGAGTTATCATCATCATCATTCGATATTTCCCGCCTCTGCAGGTCGTCTGTCACATCCTCTTTCATTCCTGTCGATCTTTCCAAACTTCTTCCTCAGCCCTGCGTCTCCAGTCTGCCCCTTTATCTTCCACGTCACTCAGCGCCTGGTCCGTCCATCTTGTCCGTGGTCTTCTACCCTTCTCTTTGCTCTGTTCTCCTCCATTCTCATCCCACGACCTAACCACAGTTACCTTTTTTCCTCTTCAGTGTCTCTTCTCCTGATATATTATCCCTAACTATTTGATTTGTTCCCCTGTCTCTTGTTACACTCGGAAAGCCTCCCAGGAACCTTGTCTCTTTGTCCCTGTCGAGGTCTCAGGGCCGTACGCCGATATTGGATGATAATATTCCTTCTATAACAAAGTTTTGGCCTCCTTACGCCAGGAAAATCTTTCCAATCCTATCAAGTTTCTCGATTGGGAATTATCTCACTTTGAGTTTAGTTTTAACCACAGCATTTGAGTATATTTTAATATGTTGTGTTGTCCATTTATTATTGTCCACCCGCCTGCTGTTTTTAGCAGATATTCTTTATTTTGTCCCTTATTCTTTTAAACGGCGCAAATTGCCTTATTATGTCGACGCGCTGATAAACTCCCAACAACAATAATAATTTAGTAGCTTTTGAACTCTCATAAACAATCCATCTCTAGCAATAAACCCCACTGAGGGCCCTTGGTAGGGGTTGAACCAAACCCTCTCTTTGTGAAAGCGACAAGTGAAGGAAATATGTTGTGTCATGGCCGCCAGAGCGAGGAGATCTTCCTGGACATGTTCGAGGACGAGTACAACGAGCTGGTGAAGAAACCTCTCAATGTGGAGTGGCTCATGATGGACCATAACATCCTGCTACCCCCCACGGGGACCCCCATGACCGGCATACACTTCAACAAGCGGCTGGCGTGCGGGGAGGTGGAGCGCGCCCGCCGGGCCATTAGGGTGTTCTTCCTGGTGCGCCAACTGTCTTTGACGCTGAGAGGGGAGGAGGAAGGTCAGCTGCCCCTGACCAACCCGCAGGCGTGCGTGCAAGTGGACAACGTTCTGGACCTCAGTGAGTACGCTATAATGCACACTACTACGCACCCAGTCCAATTTACATGGCCCTGCTGATTACAGTGCTGTTTTGCGTGGCGGAACAATTCAACGCAGAACCTGAACAGGTAGTGAGACACACTGATAAAAAAAAAACAAGAACGACGCACGCTTTTCTCATAACCATTTAGTTAAAAACATTTCACAACAGTAGACGCGGCTGTCTGCTTGTATCACGCTTTGTAAGTGCAGGCACACTGATTAAGTATATTTGTTTTGAATTTTGATCGATTCTCTCACACAAATTTTATGTAGAAGCGCAGGCCAAGCTGAAATTGTTTCAACAGATGCTGAGTGACGCACGCAGTGTGTGTGTGGTTATCCCTTGTGATTGGCTTAGAACGCGTCACGTGACCACATTTTAGCTCTACTCTAGTTTATTGGCAGACATGGGGATCTACAGCAAGCGTTGTCTGTCTGTGTGTCTTCAGACAACAGCGACCTGATTGCGTGCACGGTGGCGTCCAAGGAGGGGCAGAAGATCCGCAGGTTCCTCGTCATCGACATCATCCAACTGATCCTGGTGGAGCCCGACACTCGTCGACTGGGCTGGGGCGTCGCCAAGTTCGTGGGCTTACTGCAGGTCTGGGTTCGACTCTCATCTCCCCCCCAAACAGTTGGTTTATTGCACTCTTCACCGTTAGAAAGAAACTATAACTTGGAGGCTCCATGCGGGGAAAATATGTATAAAACCCTACATTAGTTTCGCACCTAAACACTAAAACAAAAGGTAAATTTTATTTCCCTTCCTCGTTGTAAGAGTTTGACTATTTTTAGCTGAATTGTTTGGTTTGTGTTTATATTCTTATTTCTATTCAGTTGGTAAAACAGGACGTCTACCGTCGGGGAACACGGGAATTAGCCGGGAATTTGAAGTGGTCGGGAAAAAACGTGAAAATGTAGAGAATTCGGTAAATTACAAAAAATATCCAGGAAAATGTTGTTTTACTCAAATTATGAAATATATTTAATCATCACATCAGTAAATTACAATGTAATTCAAACTGTCTACTTTTGTTAGTAGCTATGTAATATATTATATAATTTTTCTAATTCCTAGTAGACTTTATTAATACAAATAAAAATCTATTTATTTATATTTTTAAACTTATTATTATTCATAAAAAAAGATTAACAAAGACCTAGGGGGTAGGCAGGGGGTCAAAGGGGGTGACATATTTTTGAGTCTAGGAATTTTATGATATGATCAGAGTAAATCAGGGAAAACGTCGGGAGTTACATTGATCAAGCTGAGTAGACACTGTGTAAAACTACTTATTTGTTGTTGATTTGGACAAAATGGCGGTTTGACGCTTGTGGAATTATTATTTTAAAATAACAGAAGCCACAGTAGCCCTCTGTAAATAATCAAGGCTTGGTAACATTACCTAAAAACTATGCGTGATCATTTTAAACACTTACCCGTTTCTTTCCACTGGAGCCTTCATTTGCACAGCCACCATCGTGTTGGACTGGCCGCCTGAAAACTGAGAGACCGGGGATGGAATCCTGGTCAGGTCTACTGAGGTTTTTTCCCCCTAAGTGGTTTCTCATTCTCCCTCCATGCAAATACAAGTAGTTTACCTCTAAAATGCTTCCTTCCTCATCCCTACAGGTAGTTATATGTGATGTTTAAAAAAACCAATGCTGATAAATAAAAGTCATCATTCTTTATTAAAACTGATAGTCTGTTTTATGAAATAGTTTGTGTGGGCTCTTGTGGCAGGATATCGAGGTTACCGGGGATAAGGACGACTCTCGCTGCCTTCACATCACCATCCACAGACCTCTGTCCTCCAGTGCCGCCAACCGTGTCCCGCTGCTGTCCGCCAAGTTTATCTTCGACGATCATATCCGCTGCATGGCCGCCAACCAAAGGTTTGTCGTTGCTCGTGGAGGGCTGTAGAGTGTTGGAGTACCTTCAGATGGCAGAATTAGGTGCTATTAGATGTCTTCACTCGCTGATTGACGGCTCGGCCCCAACTCTCGGCGACCAGACCCAAGAACATTAGTTTAACGCTTAACCGGATGTTTGAATGAACACATTAGTTCAAAACATGTAATGATTTATTTAAGAGGGCAGAAAGGCAGGGCGTACACACTTAGCAATAAACTGGAGGTCTCAAAGCTCACAATTAAAACAACATAATTAGGTAATTTTCGGGGTACATCAGGCCCTTCCTCAGGAGAAGAGCGTAAACAACAGACCGAACAGGCAGGCAGGTATGTAGGCCTATCCCTTCTATTTTCTTATCAATGTTTTATTTATTACAGCCATTTGGGGCCAATCTTCCCTTGTTGTCATTTATTTAGTATCTCTATTTTCTATATCGACGAATAGAAAACACATAAAAAAAGGAACAAACACAATATGACCTCTACAATGAAAAGAAGAACAAAATTCACACTTTACACTGCTGCCACTGTACAAAGAGGTGATGGCTGCCTCGTGAATAAAATGTATCGTTACCACCCAATCCCTCTCGACCCAGTGGATACTCAATGCGAATCTACAGATACCCCTGTAGAGTATACTGACCTCATTTCTAACCGCCAACGTGAGGTTTACATGTCTTCTACCACACATCTGTTGACACAGTGATGCGCATGTGTGGGAATTGATCACATTATAGGAAGAAGAAACTAACAAAGAGTGTGTTTCTCAATAATTATTTTAAACTGTACTGGCATAAGACAATCTTTTAACGGCTCGATTATAAATGGGCCGAGACCTATTTTCTCGAATCCAAATTTGGACCCTAAAGTATTTAAAAAAAAAGTACATTTCAAGTTAAATTATTATTAGCACCGTGTCTTACTACCCGTTCGGGTTATACGCACTTACGCTAATGTGTAATGGTAGGGTGATTGTGAGATGAAATGGAGGACCTACAGTTTAACGTGGGATCCGAACCACGGTGGAGGCCTGGCATTCCTCACATTCACAAGATGTCTTTTAATTTAAAGTGTTTATTAAATTTAGAAACACTTATCTAAGATTTGGTGCTACTGATAATGATATTTGGTTTGTCATGTCTGTTATGTCATTAACAAAGAATAGAAAACTTTTTTTTACTAAATTATTTATGTCTAAAACAGTTTGATCGTTTGTCCGGCAGGCTATCCAAGGGGCGCATCAAGGCCCGTCAGAAGAAAATGCACATGATCGCCCGGCTGTTAGATCTGCCCAGTAACGCCCTGCCGTGCCCATCCCCGCCAGTCTACAACCTACTGGCGCACCGGCACATAGATGGCGCCACACGTAAGGGGAACCCTCCTATCTCTCGTCCTTTGTATCTAAATGATTGGACTTTACCGCAGTTAAATATTCATTTTCACACTTAGCTTTCTAATAATTAATTTAATGGTTTAACTACTCCCACCAGTGAGGCATCAATCTAGTCTGGAGTTTGATTCCTGGGCAGGTGTATTCACAGTAGCTTTACCTTCTCTCAATTTCTGGCACATTTCCACTAAATCCTACCTTTAACCTCTTTATTCCACTAGTAAAAATGTTACCTGCTTCGGTGGTCGCATGGTCTAAGGCGTTACTCTCGCAGTAGACTAGACTGACAGTGACGGGGAGATGGAGGTTCGAATCTTAGTCGAGTGTACTGAGGTTTTTTTTATCCAAAATGGTTTTACACTCTCTCTCCACGCAAATGCAGGTACACTTCCTCTAAATATATATACTAATATACTTAGCACCGCGTCTTACTACCTGTTCGGGTTATACGCTTTAAGTACTAATTACTCAAGTGGATTAGGAATTGGGAAGGTTGAAATAGAGGAAGTGAACCCGCATTTGCTTGGAGAGAGTGGAAAACCATTTAGGAAAAACCACCCCCAGTTCACCCGACCGAGATTCGAACCTCGATCTCCCCGTCCTCAGCAGTCGAGCTCAACACGACAAGCGCGTTAGCCAGCTACGCCACCGAGGCGAGTCTCTAAATATAACCTTATTCCTTAAACCAATAGCATAATTATTACATATGTATATAACCCGAATGGGTAGTAAGACGCGGTGCTAAATACTGTGTGAACAGAAACACTCGCCTTCTTTTCGGGCTTCTCACCAAAGTTATCGGATATAAGAACAATCCGCGAGTATCCGGACAAACGCCCGCTTTAGGTTCCTGTGCGTGTCTTGCAGGGCGCCTGAGCCGAGACGGGGTACACCACCGCCCGCTCTTCACTGTCAACAAGGTGCCCGGGTTTGCTGCCGCCATGAGGAGGGAGAGCCTAACCCCGGGGAAACCACGCGGGGACTCGCAAGGTGAGTCCTGGGACCTCATGTTTGTCAGATAAAGGAGCAATGCCCTCAAGTTCTCTGAGTTTATGGTGTCAGAGGAATTACTGACAGTAATAGATACAATTCAGTAGTTCCCCAGCTCTAGTGACCCGTTCATGTGATTGCCTGGCCCTTCACAGAGCGACTGGGCCGAGCGTCTGTGTCTGGTCCGTCGGGGCCCCACCACGCTGGTGCGGTCAAGTCCAGGGACGGGTCTCCAAGGTCCCCAAAACTTCCTCGGCCTCGCAGTGAGGAGATCCCCCTGGAGGACATGGGCTCCAAGGTCAGCAGCGTGCGCCAACACTGTGAGCCCCGTGCTAACGACTATGCACGCGCACACACACACACACACACACACACATGCACACGTGTTTAATATGAAGCCCATCACTAAGACCACACCAGTAATATATCACTAGTTTTCACACTAAACTATCTTTTTCATCCTTGAATTAAATCGTAGGTGTGTGCGAAGATTCACAACTTGAGCTTTGTTTTGAGGAAAATGCCGTCTGCAACAATTACAAAGCTTTGCTAATGGAAATAGCTAGAATTTTGAATCCCCAGTTTATCATCGCCATCCTGAGCTGTTCCGTATTCCGTATATCGTATACCAATATTGATCTGGAAAACTCTGAAGTATTAGAATTGTACTTGCTGTGTGGCCACATAATCTGAGGCGCTTCTCTCACAGTAGACTAGACTGCCAACGACGGGGAGATCGAGGTTCGAATCTTGGTCGGTTATACTAAGATTTTTTTCTAAAATGGTTTTCCAGTCTCTCTCTCCACACAAATACCGGCACACTTCCTCTAAATAAAACCTTCCTAACCCCTAATACCTGTTGCGTAGTTATAACTTAATTAGAACAAAATATTACATAATATTGTGTAATAAAACATTTTAAAAATTGTTCTTGTCCATATAGTTACATAATTAATAGCAATATAATATTTTTTCAAATATTAAATAATTAACTTAAATTATTCAAACTTGTATCAAACCCCGAGAATATTTCAAATATTATATTTAAGTTTTCTTGAGTTAAATGGACTTCACCCCTTCCCCCACCCCCACCCCCCATAAGCTCTGTGTCAAATGTACCATCGACCTTCTCAGTGCCACAGGCCGATTTGATCGTGATCCCATATTTGCGCTAATTTTGGTGTCAATTGGTGGACAAAGTAGGAGTATTATGTCTCTTATTATTGACGTGTGCGCAGATAAAAATAATAGAACAATTTGAAAAATCACTTCTCGAATGTTTATTCGTAAGAAGGAACAAGGAAAGTGGGCAGAAACAAAGTTCACACTTCACACGTCCACCTCTTGAATAGAATAGATCATCACCGCCCAATCCCCTGACCTAGGTTTCATTCTATCTGAACTAATCGGGGGGAGTGTGAAACGTGCAACGCAACTTCCTAAAAGAGGAAACCAAAAACATAAACGAGAGAGAAGGAAACCAGTAAAGAATGAGAGGACACTTAGATAGGAACATTATATGTTTCTATCCACCCTTCCTGTACCCTCTTCCAAATATAATACAATCACCTCATAAAGCGAACAGAGGTTTTCCTCAAACAAATATATTTAACAAATGTTTAGCAATTTTTCCTGTAGGACCTCATAAAAATGAGGAACTATCCGAGACACTCTTAGCGCACTAATCAGGAATGCAAGTGGCACTAAAAGTGTTCTTAAAGACCATACACTTAGGGAATAAGTTTAATATTGCACCAGCATTTGTTAGCGAGGAGTTGTCATTGAGACCAACCTGTCTGTCTGTTCTCTTTGTCCCGACAGCACAAGAGCCGAGACAGCAGCCCCCTAGAGTCGCCCCTCGCTCCCTCCCCGCCCATCCTCTCGCCGGACAGGGTGCTCCCCGCCCGACGACTCGTCCTGATCGCCAGCTCACCGGTCTCGCCTGCCCCTCTCCTTCAGCCTCCGAGTCTCGCCATCACCGAGAGTCCCCTCGAGCCGGACCCGCAGCTGGAGAACCCGGGCCCCGCCCCGCCGCTCGTGTCGGAGGAGACCTCCTTCACGGAGGACAGCGGTGAGGATCGGCGAGGCAGGCGCAAGGGGATGGTGGAGACCGTCTGATCAAACTCCGTCTCTTGATTGATTCGTTTACTCTTCACATAATGTTGTACTTACACTACTGTGTGTCCCTAGTGTAACAGTGTACATGTTGCGAGAACACACGATACAGCGACCTTCCTCTGCTCTGCTCAAGACGACTCGCACCTTTCTCAAAACTATTGACTGTTTGCCCCTCTCCGTACCCCTACATCTCCTCTCCCGCCAATGGGAGCTAGGCTCGCAAATATACAAGTTATTCCACACGAGAACCGATGGGAATGATAAATATAAGATGGTTCTTACAAGAACAGCTTTCACTGTACACTGCTGCCCCTGGACAAACAGGTAATGGCTGCCCGTTGAAGAATATTTATTGCAACCGCCATTTCCTTGATCTAGAACTCATTGTATCAGGAGAGCGCTACCCAGCTTGGAGTTTGCAACTGAGCGTTTGGCTAAATCCTGGTTTGAATTAGTAGACGCACTCAGCACTTAGCCGAGTGATGCTGCTTTAAAAATTGTTTTGATTAAACACAGAAACACGGTCGGCCGTTAGAGACAAGTTTCCACGGATACAGCGAGCTTCTGATTGGAGTTAGATCGTGACGAGGCTGGCTTGAGGCAGTGAAGGCTTGTCTTTAGTGTCCGAGTGTTCTCTGGACACTTTCTAAACCAACATCACTTTCTCTGAACACTTTCTAAACCAACATCACTTTCTCTGAACACCTTCTAAACCAACATCACTTTCTCTGAACACCTTCTAAACCAACATCACTTTCTCTGAACACTTTCTAAACCAACATCACTCCCTACCAAATTAATCCAGGAAACAAAATTGGGAACTTATAAAAGAGGAAGAATTTAAGGCGAGGCTGTAGGGGACGCGAGACGTGGGCAGTGTTTTTGGTCAAAATAAATAAAATATTGCTCCAGTTTAATTTTCTCCACACGTTGATATCAACAGTTGTTGAATATCTGTCGTGAGAATAGCAACATTAAATTACAAACTTTTAGAATCTAGAGAAAAAGATGTTATTAAATTCCAGGATATCTTTGAAAAATATTCAACAACTGTTGATATCAACATTTGAAGACAAGTAAACTTTGTTTATACTAAAGTGGTATTTAATGTATTCTGACCCAAAAAAAAAGTTTTGCTATAAAAACTGCAAAAACACTGACTTTCTTTTTGTGTCCTCTACTTCCCAACTTAAACTTATTATCTGTCGTTCTCCTACCCTCCTCCCAATCCTTCTGTGTAGTCTTACGTTCCTCAAGTTACATGTTTTAAATTAAATACCAGTACCTTCATTTACTTTACAGTACAAATATGATCGCAAATAATTTGTTAATCAGTTCAATTTGAACTCCTGAAAGGATTTCTCCGAAATAACTCTTTGATCATGGGCTTTGTTCTATTTGTAGGAAAGTACAGGAATAGTGGGTGGGAAATATTTAAAAGGGGACAAGCACAATTTGGCGTTTACAAAGAAAAGAAGATCACAGTTCACACGTTACATTCCTGCCATTATCCGCCATTACTGTACCGTCTTCTAAATGCAACAAAATGCCTCAAAAAGGTGAAAAGAGCTTTTCCTTAAAGAGATCATTAATGAGTTTATTATAATCTTCAAACAAATCTCCTCGCAATGTCGCCAACATATTATATGCTAATTATAAGGACAAGATTATAACTCGTCAACATTTTATACTTGCAATATAATAGTGAGAACACTGTGGAAACTACTTTCATATATTCATACGTCAAGTCATGTGCCACTTTTGATAGTTGGAATCAATACTTATAGTACAGTACTTAATTTGTAAATTAGAGATAAGTTGTGATATTATTGTAAATACATTAGAGCTACGCTTGTGGGCCGCTGCTGAGTCTATTGAATATTAATCTGTGCTGGGAGTGTCGAGGTACAGCTCTTACCAATAATTAAATTACGGGCTCTTTCTAATTAAGGGTTTATAAAATTATAAAATTGTACAAAAACATAGCACAAATAAAAGTAAAAACTAAGGATAGGACCCTCAAATCCTTAAGGCTATTCAAGATTCAACACGCAAATCCCTAAAAAAAAAAGGTTTTTTTTTTTAAAATCTTACAAGTGAAATTTGTTTTAGAACTGTAATACTGCTCATTTGTTGATAAGAACCAATTATAATTACAGGACGAACTCAATTAGACCCCAGACCAGTGATTTAACGTTCAAATGAATGTATTATAAGAAATAATTTTAACATTTAGTTACTATTTGTATTTTAAATCATTATATTATATTTCCTCAGGTTTTCTTAATTTTTTTCCAAGATTCTGATTCAAAGCTAGATTGGAGATTCGGATTCGTAGAATAGTAATCACTAAAGCTACTTCCTGAGGAAGATGCTGTAATAGCCTCGAAATATCGAAGTGTGTGTAAATATGTGTTAGTGTTTTTACTTTTATTTGTGCTCTGTTATTTTCCTACAATTCTATTATTTTATTTATTATATAATATATTTTGGAATTTCTGTGAGCCCAGTTCATCGTGTGGGTAAGAAAAGTTTGTTTTTAATATCTCGCTCAAAATTAGCTTGGATTAACAACTACTCCCCATTGATTATATATTTCAGAAATGGGTTTAAGAAAATGCAGAAAATTACATTTTTAATAAATCCTGAAAGATAGAACCGAGGGGAGTGTGAGTGAGGTCTTAGTCACTCTCGTCTCGTCATGTCATGAACTAGGGTTGATATGCAGTAATTTGATAAACAGAGACAAGCTGTGAGTGTTCATCCGCTCCAGTTACCATGTCTGTCGGTTCTTGCCTCGTTAACCCCCTCGGGTAACATGGACCTACCGCGCTGGTTCTGGCTTTAGTCGACAAACTGGCCTCGCTCTGGGCCGGAGCGCCATCTTGTCACAAGGACCGTGTCCGTGGTTGGCTCTCGTCGACCACCCCGCCCACTTTCTACAAAAACAACTTAGTCAATCCGAACCAACCGGCACGAAAGCTTGTTCGGACTTACCGGGAGAACACGGACAGGTCTGCTGGGGGATTGCCCGTGAACGTTCTCGCGTGTTTGAAAAGAGGATAGAAAACCAGAAAACTGTAGCTCCCAAAGTCAGCAGAAGGGTGAAAAACAGACTGGACCATGGCTAGAGGTAGGTCATGGTCACTGTAGTGTCTCGACTCTTGGTAGATGGATACAACATTGTATTTATATTATATTTAATTATCAGTTATTGTTCATCGAGTGGTGTTGGTAGGCCTGCTTGGGAGGAAAGGAGAGAAGGTTATCCCAGGTCAAGACCAGGGATTTGGTAATATATTGGTGAGCAACCTCCCACCCACGAACCCTTGCGGGGAGGGCTCGTATGACATTAGTACTATAGCATAATAATTAAAGGTGTTTACGGAAAATATAAACAATATGGTAGATAAATAATGATTTATTTGCTAATTTTTTTATGGAAAAATAAATCGATCAACCAATACTTTTGTTCCTAGACTGTAAAAAAAGTAAATGGTGCTAATATTGTGAGTTTCGCAAAAAAAACAACTGATTATTGTATCTGTATTAAAATTAATTTCTTCCTCGTAAAGTGTTGACAGTAATGCAGAGGGGTTATTCTCGGCTGTCAGGAAGTCTCAGACCCTGAGAGCCCCTCCAACTTGTATTTTTGTGTGTAGCAGACAGTCTGTGGATATTTCTGGCACTCGCTTGTTTGTGGAGTTACTTGAAACATATCAGTGATCTGTCATGCCCAAGGTTGTGTTACTTAGCTTGTAGAGACAGTTCCGACGCGGAGAATTGTGAGAGCCACGAACAAAACTAAAACATGATTTGCAGTCAAATCTTTGTTTTTAGTAATTTCATTTCCTTGTAATGTTTTAAATTCTGGGGTGTGTGAGTTCTTCAAATTACGAGTCAAATTTTAGTAATCGGATTTTAAAAAGTTTCCCACGATTAGAAATGTTGTTGAGTTAAACTCATTTGGTTCGTTTTTTAAATATTATGTTTTAGCCAACAGAGCGTCAATATTTCCTTTTGTCTGGTTAAAAATATCCATCACGCTTCAAATATGGCTGTAGATTTGGAACATCAGATAATAACTTGCTTTTTAAAAAAGATGATTGCCGAGGATGAAGAGATCGAAGTTTGAATCTCGGCCGGGTGAACTGGGGGTAGTTTTCCCACTCTCCCTCCTTGCAAATGTTGGCTCACTTCCTCTAAATTCGACCTTCTCTATTCCTAACCCATTAGCTTAATTAGTACTTGAGCGTTTAACCTGAACAGGTAGTAAGACGCGGTGATAAATATTATAATTCTTAATTCAAGTATTTCTCTTTATTATTTAAAAGTTGACAAAAAGTGAATGTTTCTAATCAAACCCCAGTGGAAGTGGACGATACCCGCTGCCGCGTGTTTTGGAAGGTGAGTGCAAGTCGAGTTCTAGTAGCTGCTTGAACTCTTTAAGATATTTACATAACTCGAAAAATATGGGTACTTAAAATTTTAGATTTTTTCCCCCCCTTTAATACTCCTAGTTTAATTAATTTTATTTAATTTTTAAAATATTATTTCATAACAAATAAAGACCCTCAATAATTTATTTAAAAAATCAAATTTGTGTAATAATTTTTTTTTCCAAGAAAATATTGTTGGTTTCCTACATCGATGACCGTGCGGTTGGTTTTTTTATTCAAGCCGTATATTTTCAATTACCGGCTTACTAGGTCTGTCGTAGCTTCATAATATGTCTTAAAATGTAACTTAATACTAGGGCAGGACCGACATCCAGTCCCCGGCAATTAATTTATCACTGTGAAAGGGTAGAGCCATATTTTCATCAATGATAGTTGTTTCGGCCATGCCTGGATTGTAACCCAGGACCCTCAGCTGAGTTGTTAGACACGCTAAGGTTTCGGACAAGAAATAATGTAATTATATTTAAAATAATATGTTTGTATTTATTTTTGGTTTATTCATGAATCTATTATAGAACTTAAACTTGAAATGTTACTTATGCAAATTTTGCACCATAATAAGGGCCTACTTGAACTAAAAAACAACCTGTTTTCATCCAACTTGACTGTAATTGGGGGAGGAGAGGGAGGGGGCTACTCGCACACCCCTAGTTGTTGATGAATCTTTGCAGTGTACCTTTTTAATGTAATGAGTGACTTTGTATTTTATTTTTAGTCACTTTCACCAATCACTCAAAATACTCTTAATTGCTCAAATAGATAAATAGAACTTTAATTAATAGTTTTGTTGTTGTGGTTGCCACAAGAAATAAATTTATTTAATCACTAGCAATTAGTACAATTCATTAATCATCAGCTGGTTTCGTTAATTACAATAGTATTGGTATTTAGAATAATAAGTTAGAGAAACAGGTTATCAAAGATAAACCATTGTGTGCTGATAGCAAAATAAGGAGAAAGGCAGGTCTATGAGGTGAGTTAACGATATTTTGGATACTCACATCCCCTCTTACACTTCGATGCCTCCTTAAATGCCTAATTCTTCAAAAATCTTTAATTCAATATATTATGTTTACAAAGGAATGTCACATCTCACTGATCTTGTTGAAAGCGGACCTGACTGTAATGTTGTCGAACAGCCGCTTACCTATATTGTGCGAGTAGTCTTACCGACACACTTGTTTGTTCTTGTTACCTTGTTGCGTTCTCGCGGTAAGCACACGCATGTTTCAGTTGAACGGACGGGAGGCTAGACAGTGTGTGTACAACCCGTTACAGGTGTGTTATAGTTGTAGGGGAATGGAGCACAAATAAAAGTAAAATCACTGCAATTAGACTTGCATCGAGTCCAACATCTTATGAATGTTCTCAACGTTATTGACAGGAAGGTGGTAGGACTCACACTTATACCTTTACCTCCCGAGAAAGATGTCAAAGTATCGACATGTGTACTTGTCTGTTACTACTATCGGTGCTTTGCTTTCTACAGTCCTATCATGTTTAGTTCTGTATGCTCTTTCAAAAAAAACAGCCCTTTCTGTATTTTGGTCGATCATTGGAGTTGACGTTGAACTAAAAGAGTCTTGAGAAGGTCATGGTTTTGCTACTTTCAATCTTTTAGAGCTCGTGTCTCGAGTCGAATAACTTGGAAATTATATAGACAACTACGCTTGAACTGGAAAACGTATCAAAATTCTGATTTCTTCATTCTTAATTTGACAAGATTGAAATTGAGATAATTTTAATATTTTCTCAAATGGTTTCACTAGTCTCGATTCCACGCCTTGATAAAGTAGAATACAAGCTACAGCGTCACGACGTCTAGTCTGATCCGAACTGTAGCACTCTGGGAGTGAGAGTCGATAAATAAATAAAATGTCAATTTGGTTTGATCATGTTGCCGGGCGTTGATTGCTTTAGTCCTTGAAAATGATCATTTTATACGAAAGAATTGTAGAAGACAGAGAAAAAAAAAGTTATCATACAGTTTACATCAGTGCAACCAACTTTCTGTCTTGTCTTCTAGAATGATTTAAGAGTGTTGGAATTTTTATTTGTGCACTATTTACTGCAATTCAAGGACATTTAGGATCATGTTTTAGGTACTTGATTTCATAAATATTAAAATGATGTTCAATTCAGGTTATATTATTGATATAGTGTTGTGAAATATTTTAATTTGGCTCAAAGACAGATTAACACATCAAATAAGATATTTAAAAATAGAAGAAAAAAAATACACATCAGAAAATTAAATTGTGATTATAAAAATCTATGTTACTATTGGCATTTTGGTTGTCATTATGAATAACTACTAGGCGTCAAACCTATTATTAATATATTTGATATTTTCTAAATACCTTATTTGAAATATATTGCTAGTGTTTGTTTACTAACTAATAATTGCTAAACTAATTGTTACCTTTCTGTTAATTTTGTGTGTCGATAAAACATATTGGCGATGTTATTTGGCCGGCCAATGGCCTCTTTTGATACTGCACAGTAAACTAAGTGTACCATTGTTATAAACATTGTGCTCAATAAACTCCCCCTTGTAAGTTGGTACGCCAACCCACCGCTAACCACTAATAAAACACTTGTGTTAAAAAGCTGTTGTTTTATTGTGCACTGTCGCGTTCAGATCATTTCAAGTAGGAAATAGAACCTAGGCATCCTCTAGAGGTGCATTTAGACTTACGCAACATTACATGTGCAGAGGCATGTCTCTTTAGGTGAGTCTTGCTCTTGCGTTTCTTTCTGTGTGTCAGTGTGCTTAAAGAATTTATCCTTAAAATTTTTTTCGATTACAAACAGCAAATATTTGTATGCAAACCACAAAGTAACATTATCACCACTTTTTTCTTCATAATATTCAACGGTGACCTGGCGGTCTAGGGCTAAGGTGTCGGACTTCTATGCTGGCGGTCCGGGGTTCAATCCTCGGTCCCAGCAAATATTTATCTGATTACCAAACCCTTCCTTCACCTCTGACAAAACAACTTATGAATGTGGGGAATGTCAGGCCTCCACCGTGGTTCGGATCCCACGTTAAACTGTAGGTCCTCCATTTCATCTCACAATCACGCTACCATTACACATTAGCGTAGAGTGCGTATAACCCGAACGGGTAGTAAGACGCGGTGCTAATAATAATAATAATTCATAATATTCAAATACTCCCGGTGAAAGTATTAACTAAGGCTGTTAATTTTGTTCGACACAGCCTTAGAATCTGTGTTGTAAGCTTCAACTAGTGACTGTCCCGCGTCTTTAAGATTGACGCGAGTTTTATAGTCTGTGTGTGATGACCGCCACAACAATGGATGTTTCTGATAAACGTTGACAAGTTCAATTGTTTTTTCAGCAACCCACTCCACGGGAAACCACAACTGTAAAAACCAACGATGCCACCTTAAAACTTTCTCGTGGAACTGTGAGGCAAGAATGAGTTTTGGGGTATGCCCCAATGGGCGTCTCCTGTACGCCTAGTTGCATGAAAAGGGGCATGGTCTAAACGCCCCTTAAGAACAACAGTGCTACCAACATTTGTCTCGAATGTAGATCATGGATTATGACTATGCGAAGCCCAGAAACTTTTGACTTGGTTTTAAAAACAATTGGTTCTTTGACAACTACGAAGTTTTCCAATAAAACTGCTGACAGTTAAAATATCAATTTATGTTTAATGGTCGCCGTTATGTATGTTACCAATTAATATTCATATGTCAGACAATTGTTCAATAAAACATTTTATAAATGATCTCAACGTAGAAATTTGTATAAATAAGCACAATATTATTTCCAAACACAAAACAATAACAAAAAAAAATTGAAACTTTGATTCGGCTTCTAGAATATTTAAAGTATTTATTCAAATTTGGTTTGAAATTAATAAAAAAAAGGATTGTCCTATCTATAGTTAAGTAGCTATTGGTTCCATAGTTGGCAGCCTTGCGAGGGACACTAAAGAGCGATTGTTGATAACAGGATCACATGGTCTAAGGTGTCACTCTCGCATTGGACTGGGAGATTGTGGTTGTTGTTTCCCACTCTACCTCCGCCCACATGCGGGTACATTTCCTATCATTTCTGCCTTCTTCATTCCTGAAACATTGGCGTAGTTGATATGTGTATCTGAACACACACGAGATATTGAGTTATATTATCCTTCCTACGTTTCTAGGGGGCTCTTCTCCCCTCGTGGGGCCCAGGGTTAGCCGCGGCTCTGCGGGGGCAGGATTCATGTGGGATTCCCCTCCTCTTGGGTTTCCATATCCTCCAAGCAAGTGCAGGATCATTTCCTCTCGGCTACACTACTCATCTCGTGACTTTCGAACAAGTTGTACGTTGTTAATAACCTTACATATTAGACAAACTAATTAAACATAGAGTGTTGTTAGTCTACTTAGTCACGCAACTCAGACTGTACCAACCCCCCACCCATCTATACTATCTTATTATTATTGGCGTGGAGAGAGAGTGTAAAACCATTTTGGATAAACCCCCCTCAGTACACTCGACTAAGATTCGAACCTCCATCTCCCCGTCATTGTCAGTCTAGTCTATTGCTAGAGTAGCGCCTTAGACCATGCGACCACCGAAGCAGGTCACATTTTTACTAATGGAATAAAGAGGTTAAAGGTAGGATTTAGTGGAAATGTGCCTGAAATTGAGAGAAGAAAAAAGGGGAAACTATTTTTTTAGGTAAAACTACTTTGAATACACCTGCCCAGGAATCAAACTCCAGACTAGATTGATGCCTCACTGATGGGAGTAGTTGGAACCATTAAATTAATTATTAGAGAGCTGAGTGTAAAAATGAATATTTAACTGCGGTAAAGTCCAATTATTTAGATAAAAAGGACGAGAGATAGGAGGGTTTCCCTTACGTTCCAACAACAACAACAACAACAAAAAAGCAACAAAAGGATTTTTTACAAGTTTAGCCACGTTATTATGAATTTGTGTCTGCATAGCCTTATCCAGGATATTTGGTATGGAGTAGTATTTACAATAAAATTATTTATTTAATGAAAATCTAATAATCTAAGACAATGTAAAGTGTTTATGTTATTATTTTAATATTTCGAAATTTATAGAAGCAAAATAGAAATACATTTAAAAACCATTCGAAGAGCGTATATTCAGTCAAAACAGTGACAAAGCTATTTTTATAGTAAACATTTATTACACTCCTTAAAAAATCATTGTTGCATGAGTTCCTTCACTAACAATACTTGGTTTTAAAATAATGAATGGATATTTATTTTATTTAAATTTGCATATAATCTATTACTCATATTACAATGTTTATGATAAAATATTAACATAATTTTAAGAGATTCATATTTATTGAAAGCCCCTTCAAAACCATCGTTTTAGGGACGCCACAGATAACCACTACAATATTATTATTTATATCGGGATGATTTTTAGACAACCAAGTAGAACAGTGAAAGGAATCAGTTGATTGAAATAATGTAAAAAGGCCTCATGTGATTAACGTCAGAACATTCGCCGGAAGTGAATGATAAAACCCCATCACGAGTCTACCGGAAGCGGCTTCCTATCTACCAACTGCAGCGTAATGATAAACTCTTACACAACCGGCGGCTAGAATGTCCACAAGAAATACCGCTCCCCTCAGCCCCCCCCCCCTTCCCCCATTCAATCTTGCCCGTTATTTCCTTCCCCGCAAACAGATGCGAATCGAGTTTTGTCAAAGTTGGGCAGCGTGTCATATTTCAATGTCTCGCGCGGGAACGTGGACACTTCATTGTTGCGGAGGATGATCAAGTGTGATCGTTTGAATTTCGAACGAAAGGTGACGCGCTCGATTCAAGACATCACCTACAAAATGGGGCTACTGTAGTTAAACAAGAACTACTTAAAGGTGTTTCAAGTGGTTTTTTGAATTGTTTGTTGTTTGTTTCGAACATATTCGTACTCTCTTGATGAACAAACTTTTGTACAATTTTTGTTGTTGTTTTTAATATTGCTAACCTTTTAGTATATTATTATTGTCATTTCATAGTTATTGATAATATAAATCAAAAGTTGTAGCTTCGAATCACATTATTTGACGAATGTAAACGTGAAATTAGATCTAGTAGCTTTTCTAGCTGTGAGATAAGGTCCTTTCTATGAAAATTGGACTATCTTGTATAAGTTAATGGAGCTATAAGAATTTATTAGTAAAACTTATAGAAACATAAATAAGTTGTTTCTTAATAATGAAACTGTCATGGAAATTCCTCAACAATATTTTGTTAATCAAGTGACAACAAATGTTTTCCTAACACAACAATAACATTTCAGAAGCAATTGAAAACGCACCCGATTGGTTTTTTAAATGTTTTATTTGCAACCAGGCAGCCAATCAAAAGCCTGAGTTTGTGTTCGCAACGAGAATGAAGACTCGCGTGTTCGCTAGGGCGTGTATCTACGTCATCTTGACGCTGTTTCTTCAGGATATCAACGCAGGTGAGCAAAACGCAACCCAATATTCAAGGACCACTACAATAAGCTCCGGACTAAGGCATCAACCTTGTGCAATCGGGCTTCGAACCCCATCCTTGTCGACAGAGGCTATTATTTTCTAGAACGGATTTCCCCCTCCTCGTCCCCTACTTGTAATCGGATGGGTGGTAAGACGTGAGATGGCAGTGTCCAAGACACGCGTCCTTCCTATTCGTGAAACAGGGGGCGAGGAGGGATGAATCTAGAGGGAATGTATACGCATTCACGTGAAGCAAGAATGGAAAACTATTTAGGGGGGAAAACTCCCCTATCACTAGCAAACCAGACTTGACTGACGCCTTTGCCCGCGTGTCCACCAGTGGTGTACGTTGACAACAATGATAACATCATCAGAGGCCGCTCGGTTGGTTTAACTCTGTCTCTCTCTCACTCCATGGAGTGAGTTAATGAAATATAAACAGTAAAATAACAGTTGGATAATTGCATTGTTATTGCGGTTTAAAGAACAATATATTATTATTATTATTATTATTATTATTATTATTATTATTAGCACCGCGTCTTACTACCCGTTCGGGTTATACGCACTTACGCTAATGTGTAATGGTAGGGTGATTGTGAGATGAAATGGAGGACCTACAGTTTAACGTGGAATCCGAACCACGGTGGAGGCCTGTCATTCCCCACATTCACAAGATGTCTTGTTAGAGGTGAAGGAAAAATAACAATATCAAAATATAACAATGTATTGTCTTAGCTGTGACCTCTGTGACGATGCTATGTCCTAGCTGTGACCTATGTGACGATGCTATGTCCTAGCTGTGACCTATGTGACGATGATATGTCCTAACTGTGACCTATGTGACGATATGTCCTAGTTGTGACCTATGTGACGATATGTCCTAGTTGTAACCTATGTGACGATGCTATGTCCTAAGCTGTGACCTATGTGACGATGCTATGTCCTAGCTGTGACCTCTGTGACGATGCTATGTCCTAGCTGTGACCTCTGTGACGATGCTATGTCCTAGTTGTGACCTATGTGGTGATGTCATGTCCTAGCTGTGACCTCTGTGACGATGCTATGTCCTAGCTGTGACCTCTGTGACGATGCTATGTCCTAGCTGTGACCTATGTGACGATGCTATGTCCTAGCTGTGACCTATGTGACGATATGTCCTAGTTGTGACCTATGTGACGATGCTATGTCCTAGCTGTGACCTCTGTGACGATGCTATGTCCTAGCTGAGACCTATGTGACGATGCTATGTCCTAGCTGTGACCTATGTGACGATATGTCCTAGTTGTGACCTATGTGACGATATGTCCTAGTTGTAACCTATGTGACGATGCTATGTCCTAAGCTGTGACCTATGTGACGATGCTATGTCCTAGTTGTGACCAAGTCGAGGTGCCCAACTCTGAGACTAGTGAATGGACGGGTCCGAGTTCGATCCCGGGGGCGTATAGCGAGGTTCAACTGTTTCCGGGAGTACCAACTGGTCGGCGAGAAATACGCTACCTGCATCCAGGACCAGTGGGACATCCCCGTCCCCATTTGCGTCAGTAAGTTGGCAGCACTGTTCTAATATTACTTTATGTTAGTTGTAATATAAAATATAATACATACAAATAAATATCTAGGTACTAAAAAAACCTACATAAATAAAGGAGTGCTGAAGGAGTGCGGTTTGAAGCGGATACAACAGGTCAATGTGAAAGAAGCGTCTTACGTTGGTTTGTTGAGAGGAGGAGTGTGGATCGAGTGATGAAGCAAATATATGTAGGTAGAGTGTGTGGATCAAAAGGAAGGGGTAGGCGATGCAAGACGTGGCTAAATGTTGTAGACGAATGTGTGATGTAGAGAAACATTAAGAGTTTTAGGAATAAAACAGAATTTATGAGTGGATGTTTGGATGTTGTGGAAGTGAAGGAAGTATGCAAGGACAAGGAAGTGTGGAGGAAGTTAGTGAGGATGGATCAAGCACGGAGTTGTTTTTTGAGCTATTTGCACAGTTTCTTCGTAAGAGAACGGTGGTATAAGGTAGTATATATGTACAGTAGCCCCATGACTTCTTTGGTGCTGACTGACAGCTTTGAAAAGTTACCAGACCAAATTATGTATCCCTACGCCGAACTAAATGATCTGCAACAACACGTGTTTATCAGCTGTCACTTCTGACAGTCAACATTTAGGTATATACCTAAATGTTGACTGTCAGAAGTCGGCTGTGAGCTGTCAGTCAGCACCAAAGAAGTTATGGAGCTACTGTATGTGTAAAGAGTAGTAGTAAAAATCAATTAGCATCGACACCATTGAAACGAACAGAAAGAAAAATAATGTAAATTTAAAGATAAGAATATCAACTGAGTAAATTAATGATAAGAGAGTTTCTTAAATAACTCTCTAATTTTGACATATTCTGAAAATAGAAAATGACACCTGTACACGGGAATTGAACCCGGGACCTTTAACTTAGTACGTCAATGCTCTAACCACTGAGCTATCCAGGAAAAGGTCCGTACCCGGGGTCATTTTCCAATTTTTCAGAATATGACATCCAGATGGAGTAATCCTCACTAAAAGCATAAATAATAGCTTTGGCTATTTGATTCTTCTCTGAGTTTGGCTCTTTTTTTGTGTGATAAAAGTCAAATTCGACGAATCTAGAACTAGCACTACGGATACAACGGCCAGTAGGGGCTCACCTTGTGAGAGTTACGTCATTGTGTGTCTAGGTTAGAGAAAGGTTTACATGCGAGGAAAAGCAGGCTACGATGCCATCTAATCACCAGTCGGTGTTAAAATGCTGTTTATTACAGCGTTTGTTGACGGTATTTTAGGTGAAGCGAAGGAGATTTTACCTTCGATTCGACATTTGTAAGTTTCTCACGCCATTAATAACTCCTCTTGGACGGTTCTTTGTTTTAAGTAGAACTGACGTGATATTTTCTGTGTGATTATTATAATTTTAATTTATTTAGCGTGAGAAAAGTTAATTGTTAAATTTGTATCCAAAATTGTTGTGTGTATTGATGTCTAAGGACGTTTTGATTGGTGCGAAATATCACTACTGGATCGGCCCTCAGCCTTGACGTCCATTGACGCAACCTGCACAACTCTAAAGCTAGAAGGGTGAGCTATTTCACAGGGAAGTTAGAAACACAGAGCTCCCAACATTAGATAGATGAAAAAAATAAATCTTAATAATACTTCCAAACATCATAATCTACATCTACACTAATATTATAAAGAGGAAAGATTTGATTTTTTTGTTTGTAATGGATAAACTCAAAAACTACTGGACCTATTTAAAAAAATTATTTCACCAATATAAAGCTACAATATCAGCGAGTAACATAGGCTATATTTTATTTTGAAAATTTAATTATTATTTTTGAAAATTAAATTAATTCCTCATAAAAGTGTCGATAGTCACTCATATTTTATGGTATAGTCTATGATGATCCTTCAATATGTGTGTTGAAAATAATATTGCGGGGGAGAGGGGGAAGGGTCTAGTAATTAATAGTGCGAACACGACATACACACCCCAGAACAGTTTTTACCACCTATTCAGGCTATATAGGAATATATGACAATCACTCTAATAGGGTAAGGACGAAGGAGGAAGAATTTTAGAGATAATCTACCCGCAGTTTCATGGAAGGGAAGTGCGGGACCATTTAAGAAAAAACCACCCTCAGTAGACTCGACCGTGATTCGAACCCCCGACCTCCCCGTCTTCAGTAGACCACGAGAATGACGCCTTACTGAAGCACGTCATGTAACGTTATATGAATACTCCAGTGTAGTATTATCGAGCCTCGGTTGGAGTCTAACCCATGACTCTCTGTATGAGTGTGCAGACACACCAGTAGCTCCACCCACATCCAGAGCTAGTGTATGGATACCTATCCTTACCGGTTGTAGCTCGCGGCCAATAGAGACACCAGTAGGAGGGTGTTGGGGATTCGAGATCAAATCGATATTTGTGTCAAGTTAACTCTAGAGCCAAACTTCGTCGACCAAGGACGAGCCATTCTATTCTATAGAAAAACTACAGTTTTGATACATTTGTTGTTGTTTTTTTTTGGGGGGGGGGGAGGTAGATCGGCCCAACCCAATGGATCCACGCCTAGCCTAAGTGGGTGTTGGGTGTTTTTCTCTCTATCAAAGAACACGCTAGCAAATGGACACAAAACAAGTCTATAAGGTTAATTGAAATGTGAATATTGGTTTAGTATCTCGCCGGTAGAGAGCTCTGGGATCACGGTGTTATTGAGGTGAGGGGCAGGGCCTACAATATCTTCTGTGCATTCCCTCTCACAAGGCCGCATGTTGTTTGAACGAGGAAAGAGAGATAGAGAGAGAGAGAAACATTTATCAGTATCTATAGTAACCTTCATTAAAAGATGAGAAAACACAAAAATCACGTTTTTACTTCTTTACGCCAGACACGGTCTCGCTCTTGAATAAAACAGTTTTATTAGTCGTGAAATGTTGTATTCATTAGTCCAGCACAATTTCCACAGGTCGAACCTTATTAATGTGTTCACCTGGAGCTACAGAGTGTTGACTTGTGTTCCCAGAGGCGGGATGTCCGCCAATACCTACCTTGGAGCACGGTATAGTGCTGGAGAGCTACAGGGGAGCTGTCATCAAGGTCATCTGTAACCCTGGCTACAATATCAAGGGCAACGCCACCATTTACTGCATGGGGGTGGACTGGAACTCAACTGTACCTGTCTGCGAGGGTATGTCACTTTGATACTATTCGGAACCTTTATGCGAGGGTAAGGGAGATTTATCCTCCGTGTAAAGAATATTCTTCAATTTTACCTGTACCTGTATGTGGGGGTGGAGGTAATAATGTTCTCCAGTGCGCGAGGGTATGTTAGTTTGCCCTTTCAGATAAATTTCTTTTTGGGGTACATGGTTTGTAAAATGTATTGATGCAGTCCTGTGTGTGAGAGTAAGTGACCCCTCTTTATCGTGCGAGGGTATGTCTGGGATGTCACGTGTAGAAGAATGAAATGAGCGAAACCTTCTGAGATAACAAGGAATAACAATACTAGTTGTTATCCGAGTACTTTTCTCCACTAATATTTAGAAGGGCTTCAATCTCTGTTCTTATATTAAAAACTATTTAAAGTCTGATCCTAAGGGTATATAACTATAGATATATTAGCTTAACAAAACTATCAAATATGTTTATTCAAATCTTGATTCAATAATAATAATATTGTATTTATTTGGACGAAGCTAAGGCCAGCGCCTTTTCTTACACTTAGCCTACGATAGGTCCCCGAGTGTGTCAGTACTGGTACATATCTTGTGGAAAGGTGGTTGTACAGCACCCTGACGCGCGGCTAGTAATCGAATGTATCCCCTGTGTTGTGTTGGGTAGCTGGGTATTCGGCCCCGGAGCTGGCGTGCGACTTCGAGTCCGAGGACCTGTGCGGGTGGACCCAGGACCCCCACCACGACTTCGACTGGCGGCGCCAGAGTGGGCCCACGCCCTCTGGCCACGTGGGGACCGGTCCCTCTTACGATCACACACTGGGGTCAGGACTTTCCGGTACGTCTAGGGTGGTATGCCCCTGTTTTATAAGCTACGCCGTAGTGGAGTCAAGCAAGGAGCGAATGCTTCCTCTCAAGACACACACACACACAGGATAAACAGGCATTATAATGTCGATACCTGTAGTCTCATGTTCTCTTTCGGGACTTGGACCGCATCTGGCCAAAGATCAGGGGAATTTTATCTCAAAGAAAGAATATTTCATTGAACTTATGCATTCCCAAGATTGTGATATCTTATTAAATGGAGCTAATGAAACCAGGGCTAGGTAAATATTAACTAAATATAATATTATTTGTGTTAACCTTGCTCTGATTCACCAAGTAATGAACTATCCACAGGCTATGAAAGCAATGTAGTCATTTGTAGAGTTGATTATAACAAACCCTCGCCATACATTGTCGTCTCCCACTGATCAGTATATCCCCCTCTGTCTCAGGTCACTACATGTACATAGAGTCGTCCAGCCCTCGGCTGGAGAACGACACGGCTAGACTGTTCTCTCCTGTGTTCGGCGCGCACGAGTCGCAGGACGCGTGTTTCAGCCTGTGGTACCACATGTACGGCGCCACCACGGGTGAGCGACGGACATTTCCCCGACCTGATCACTCTGGAACACCATTGGGATAGTCGCATTATGTTCATGACTATTCTGTTTGTCTGCAGGATACCTGCGCGTCTACGTGAAACCTGAAGGGGTAGATCTGAGAAGGTTGACCCCCTCGTTCAAGAAATATGGGGAACACGGCAACCAGTGGTTGCGGGGTTTCTTTGACATCGACAGACTGGATACACCTTTCCAAGTAAACTATCTTTAGTATTTAGACGTCTTGAAACTTTTACAACCTTACAGGTTAGTTCCGTGCTCTTTTACCTTGCATCTAGAATGTTCTAGATAGTTACCTACTTATCTATCATCCTGATGCACATTAACACTTTCAATATCTTCTTTATGTGCCCGGCTTTTGTTCATTCCCTTTACAAATGATGTAATTTCTCTTACGATATAGTGTCGTCTTACAACGAACTTGCATTGACCTCTTTTACTTGCTTTGGTTTAGTATTAATGTTCTACCCGTGTTCATTTATCAACTTTTCATCTTTATCCCTTACTTTCTCATCTTGATTTATATTCTCCCCCAATACAACCTTCTTCAAATAGGCCTAAAATTATTTCAAAGCTGCTGGTTGTTTGCCAACACAATCACGACTTGTTTTATGTTTGTTATATTTGTAGGCTTGCTATATTCCAAGAGTTAGTGCCCTCTTCTTTTAGAAACATATTAAATGTGAACATTTTCATTTTTACTTTCTAATATTTTCATAGATTGTATACACTACACTTACCAAGACATGTTACATAATGGCTCAGTCCATAGTGGGATCCGTCAAGGTAAGAATTATACATTTTAGGGTATATATAGGGTAGGTACACTTTTATCTTGTTTTACCGGGTCCATAAATAAGCATTTGTCGATGAGCAATAATAATGAACTGACCACATATCACTTAAGTTTTATTAAAAGTAGCATTGCTCCAAGAACTATGATCTACACTTGCACGATATGTTTATTAGAATAAACCAATGGTGTCAAATAATTTCTCACAACATCAATGTAATAAAAGAACTTCCGAAACAGGCACCTAGATAGAAACTACTATTATATTTCACAAACTAATAAATTACTCGTCACTAAGGTATCATCAAAAGATTCGTCTCGACCCCACCCCCCGGTCATAATATCATACCTAACTAATCTGATGTACTCAGTCCAAATTTGAACCCTTGATGGTAGTAACAGACAATCTCCTATCATTGTCGCTTCCCGGCATGTTCGTCAGAAGTAGTGCTTTGTCTGGACAGTTTGGGTTTGATCGGTCGCTGGGGGGCAGGTCTCAACTCGTGGCGCTCCGCTACTCTAATACTCCTGTTTTCCCGGCCGCTAGATCTGCTTTGTTTCAAGACCTCATACATGCCCAGGCAGAATTCAAAGTCCTTCTCCTCCACGAGCGGCATCTGATCCAAGATATCCAGGAGCCTGTACAAGCCGGCCTCTTTGACGACAAAACCTGCCTGGTAAGCCGACTCTAGATGATCCACTATCTCCGGCAACAACTGCGAGATGTCTCTGCTGACGGGGAAGTTTCGTTTCAGGTACGTAGCGATCCCTGCAATCGAGGAGGGTCGATTCAGTTTCCTTAGAGCTACCATCAACATTTCCGGTGTGATTGGCTTCACCGGTCTCGCGCTGTGACCATCTTCTTCGTCATTAGTGTCGTCAGGGTTGTCCTCCCCGCTCAGAGCCGGTCTGTTTCTATGTGTGTTTCTCGTACGTCTGCTCCTGTGCTCTCTCTTTAGCTCGTACATCTCCCAGTAGTGGCTAAAGTCGATGTCCTCTGTGTGGTCCGTCACGCAAGCGCCATCCCGCAGTCTGTACAGACCAAACTGCTCGACGATTAAACCCAGCTTGCACGCGCAATCCAGGTGGTACACAAGCTCCGCGAACAACTGCCAGTAACTCTTGGCAATGGTGAACATCCTCTTGAGGTAGTTCGCGATCTGCGCTATCGACGAGGGTTTGTTTAGTTTTCTCAGTACCGTGATCAGCATCTCCGGGGTGATCAGGTTCTCCGCGTCACGATAGTCCTCCACGTCTTCACAACTCTCCTGCTGGAGATCCTGGCCGCTGGTGTTTCCCAGGAGTCTGCACTTCTCGTTATTGATGTGCTCATACATCTGCCAGTAGAAGATCAGGTCGCTCTCCCACGTGGACTCACAGGTCAGTTCTTCGGACCAGTACAGATCGTCCGCCTCGATCACCAAGCCCGTCAAGCAGGCGCATTCCAGGTGGTCCTTGAGTTCCAGAAACAACTGACGGTTGTCTCTCGCCACAGGGAATTTCTGTTTGAGGCAGCTGGCAATTTCCTCTGCAGAGGAGGGTCTCTTGAGTTCTCTCAGGACAACCGTCAGTATCTCCGGGGTGATCGGAACTGGTACGGGATCCTCGGTAACATCCTTGTTGTTCTGTTCCTCTGTACCCTTGTCACTTGTCTGCTCCGGTCTCTCTCTTACCTCCGGTTTGTCGTCACCTGTCGTACCCGTCTGTCCATCGTTCTCGACCCTCGTTCCCTCTTCTCTGTCCTTGCTAATTGGTTCGGTGCAAGAGTTGCTACCTTTAATTTCTACCGCGGGGTCCATTTTATGGAATTTTTGAAAGGGTGACTTTATTCATCGACTAAAATTTTGTATCTAGTTTTATAAGTAGCTATAGAAACCAGAGACAAAGTACATTTTCTTTCACAACAATACACATAATATTATGACAGCCAGACAAAGCCTAAACGTCTTATAAAGAAATCAATATGATGTTCGGTATCTCAGGCTGTCCCCAAATAACGACCTCGTGTAGGAACTACATCGGGCAAGATACCTCTTCTTAAATTCTTGGGACATGTGGCATGCAGTGTCGAAAAGATATCGAGTGTTTTTTTATCTTAGATCGTTGTCGAAGCTCTCCGCGGAGGAGGTTACGTCAGTGACATCGCTTTCGACGACGTCCGCCTGTCCAACGGCTCCGACTGTGTCCTGTCCACCACGACATACGAGCCCTCTCAGATGATCACCATCATATTAGGTACAGTCCAGATATCTTTCTTAGGTGAGGATACAGCAGCTCTTGACGAGCAGAGAATATAATATAGGATGCTGACAAAGGACATTTAGGTTGGCTAACTTGATGACGTTTAGCACTAAACTTTTAAACCTAGTCTGCTCTTATTAAATTAGTTCTAGCAGTTGCCTAGTTTGTAGTTTTTGTTGTTGTTGAGGTGTTTAAAGTGCACTTTTTAAAACCGACCGATTATATCGGCACACGAATTGTAAACTATTTAAAATCTAAAACAGACACACCACCTAGCTTCCCAGGCGGTAATTCACCACTGTGAAAGGTTAAACACCAATTTAAACATTGATTATTGTTTCGACTTTGCCGGAAATTTAACCCGGGAGCTTTAAATCAGTAGGCAGATACGCCCCCGACCGATCTAAGATGTCAGACACGTTTAAAGGTAATGTAATGTCACAAGAATCTCTGTCTAGGTTAAGAGAGTTTGCGAGTCACGCTCTGATATATGGCCTTCGTTAAATATAAAAAAACATGATTTATCATGAAAGTGATTGAACTCAAGTTTTACTCTCCCGCGGCTGTGCAGGTGGTGGCGGTGATGAGGTTCTCGATGACACCCAGAGCTGCAGGTGGCGTTGCACCACCAGTGACTGGCACACCCTTTCGGACCTTGCTCTACCCACCACTACTTCCCAGTCGTTCACGGGCGTCCCTCCGACGGTTGGATGGTCCACCCAGGTGGAGACGCCCGTGCTGGTCACGTGCGACTGTATTGCGGGTTGCGTGGACAGCGGGACTTGCTGCCAGGACTACGCCGAGTACTGTATCTTCGGTGAGTGCGTCATCAACACCATCCGGTCAAACTATCTCCCTTGGAAAGAAAACATGAAACATGTATAGTTTTTAACGGACTACACGAGCATGGTATCTTATTAGGGATGTGTGAAGCTTCAAAAACTTCGACTTCGATACATGTATTCGCCAGCTTCAACCTCATTTCTTAAGTAAAATTCAGGATTTGGCAATTACGAAGCTTCGCAATACAATTTTATTTTTAAATACACTTTTATTTTACATTTTCAATGAGGGTAGCATAGAGCTAGACTGGAGCGCTAAGGGTAGAAGTTGCTTCTAGCCCAGCACTGCAAAATGAGAAATACACTAGAGTCGTGACTAACCGGCCTTGGACTAGCCGGCCTGGTTCTCGGTGTTAATAAGTCCGTTTTAAAATAATCAAACCAGTGCTTTTCCACTAGTAGTTGGTAAAAAAAATCCTTACAACTGTTATATTGGATACAGCAAAGCATAACTGATTAGCACGCGCTTGGAGTAAAGTACACTACTATTGGTAGGTGTAGATAGCAGCAGTGTTTTTATATGGCTGGAAACAGAAGATGTGTCAAGGGATGTGTAGATAGCAGCACCGTGTCTATATGGCTGGAAACAGAAGCTGTGTCAAGGTAGATGTGTAGATAGCAGCAATGTGTTTATATGGCTGAAAACAGAATCTGCGTTAAGGGATGTGTAGATAGCAGCACTGTGTTTATATGGCTGGAAACAGAAGATGTGTCAAGGGATGTGTAGATAGCAGCACTGTGTTTATATGGCTGAAAACAGAAGCTGTGTCAAGGGATGTGTAGATAGCAGCACTATGTTTATATGGCTGGAAACAGAATCTGTGTCAAGAGATGTGTAGATAGCAGCACTGTGTCTATATGGCTGGAAACAGAATCTGTGTCAAGGGATGTGTAGATAGCAGCACTGTGTTTATATGGCTGGAAACAGAAGCTGTGTCAAGGGATGTGTAGATAGCAGCACTGGGTTTATATGGCTGGAAACAGAAGCTGTGTCAAGGGCTGTGTAGATAGCAGCACTGTGTCTATATGGCTGGGAACAGAAGCTGTGTCAAGGGATGTGTAGATAGCAGCACTGTGTATATATGGCTGGAAACAGAAGATGTGTCAAGGGATGTGTAGATAGCAGCACATGTGTCTATATGGCTGGAAACAGAAACTGTGTCAAGGTAGATGTGCGTGAGGTGTAGCTACACGAGGTAAACGCATATTGAAAGTTATTTACACTCGGTTTCCGTACTATCCAGCTTTTCCGTTACCCGGCCCGGAATGCCGCCAATTTATACCGTAGAATCGCGACTCTAGTGAAGTTTTAATTTCGCTGTATAATTCTCTTGGGCATAGGGCATCATTTCAGAAAAAATATCTAACTATAGCCGTATTCAAGACCAAGTAAAGATAAAATGCACCAATATTCTAAGGCAAGGTTTGCTGAAATCGAGTGTGTGCTTACGATTATTAGTTTCCTGGAATCCAACTACTTTTAAAATTACGCATAAACATTATTTTATATAGAGCTAAAATATTATTGGATGTATCTCACAACTATCAATTTACTCAAGGGAAAATTGAAAAGTTCGTCACAAAAAGTATAGAAATTTATAATATTCTAATGTAATATAAGATCCACATCTAGTTCGAGAAGTCACTTAATTATATTATATGCAGGATAAATTGAATTAATCTATTTAAGAAAATCTACATCTCAATCACTTTTTTTTATAACCTATAGTTTTCTCATAGTTTGGGCCTATAAATGAAACCCTAAAAAAATAATTCCAAAATCTATTATAACTCTTGTTTATCGTCATCATTGAATACATTTACTATCGCTTCAAACATATCAAGTACTCGGGTCGTTAAGGCCCCTTTTTGATGAAACTTTGGATTATCTCTTTCAGCTCGCATTCCGTCGACTTCAAAGGGTACAACGCGCATTTTGGCAACCAATAGAACAATAATACAGCAATCAACCCCTCCGCCACCTTCTGCAATATCATCCTTTCCTGATACAAGGTTATGGACTGTGGATAGAATGTCGACCATCCCTCTCAGTCTTCCGAAATCAACCATCGCTGCTGTAAAGCCATCCACAACTATCAAACAGAACGTTCCGTATCCACTCCCGCCCCCCTTACCCCCTCTTCCTCCTCTACCTGTTGAAACTGTTACACCCGTGACCACAACTCATCTGCAGGAAATGGTCTTCTCGAACCAGACCACCAAATCACCTGAAAAACAAACTTCTGCCATGTTTCGGTCGAGATCTTCCACCTTGTCCGTATTGAATATGTCTCCCACAAAGGTTTTCGATCACGTTACTACAACCGCAACAGGCACATTTGTTCGAAACAATTCCCTGGTCGACAGAGAAACGGAGACAAACACTCAGTTAAACTTGAGCACAACGCCCTCGACTATTTTTACACCCCTGATGGGTCTTGCCACCGAAGAGCCCGTATTAATGTCGACTCAACTGGTGCTCACCCCAACTTCAAATAATCCTCCTCAAATAACGCGCAGAATTCTCGCTGGTACGTCTACAGCTTCCACCACAGTGACTTTTGACCTCTCTAAGCGCACCACGTCAAAAGCCGTTACCCGGAGAGACCCCAAGAAACCTAAACCGCCTCAACCGTTGTATCCAGTCACCAGATTAACAGCCACAACCCAAACAGTCGCCCTTAAAACCACCCAGCCTCTCCGCCCGTCCTCCGTGAGGAACCTCCCGAGAAGTAAGACCACACCAATCCCTCCAAGGGACCTCCCGAGAAGTAAGACCACACCAGTCCCTCCAAGGAACCTCCCGAGACGTAGGACCACAACAGAAAAACCTAAAGACTGGACAGGTAACTCACAAGGGGTGTATGCCCCATTGCTACCAAGCGGAATTATTTAATCAAGGGATTTCGAGGTGGGCGGACTTTGAGAAAACTATACTTGGATAAATATGTTTGATAAGCCATGATTTTCTTATTAATGGACATTTGAAACACCTTTCAGCAAACCTAAACATAATTATTATTTACTGTGAAAAACATTCGTATTAAGTTACTATATTTTTGTTATTTTATAGGCGTTGATAATAAATATTTATAGTGAGAGCTGTAGATAGCATGATTTGACGCATTAGCACGTTAAATCAGATCTAGTAATTTTATCTAGTTGTAGAATAATGTGTCCATACGCAAGAAAATTCAGAGCACAGCAGATGCTTCGTATGACTAAACGACATCGGTAACCTCCGTTTGCCCTAAAAGACAGTTCGTTTATCTTTCTTGGCTCCTCTATGGCGTAGGCTATAAGATGGGACCATAGTGAATAGAGTCAAGGTAAGGCTACGACCTTCATTGGAAAACGTCTTGTCCTGTAGCAAGCGTTTACCCTTTAAGGTAGCAAGCTTACTTCGAATTATTCCACCATGGCACGGTTTATAAGAAAGGGTCATAGGGTAATCCACAAAGGTAAGACAACCCTTCAGGATAAAAAAAAACGTGTACATTTGTGTTCGGAAATTATATTGTAGCATCTTATGTTCCTCTGCGAAAGTATTTAATAAAATATATTTAATGTCATGTCTAATGTTTAATGTTCTAACTGCCCACCTTGAAACCAATTGATTTACCACTTATTTTTTTTATATAATACCATACTATGTACCGTACTAAATGATAATATCGACACCTTAAGATTTATTTTTGCTTATTTCAAATATGTTATTAAATATAAGTGTGTGGACTAATAAAAAATAATGCAGAGTAACATTAATATACACTTAAAAGTATTTATTATATATATATATATAGGGCCTATATATATACATTTTTACTGTATAATAGTGAATAAAAGGTTAAGTTAAGCATTAAGTTTAAATTCTTTGGTGCCCAGGAAAAAGATGACAAGTCTAAAATTGACCCAAAGGGGGAAAGTAAATAATTACATTGACCTTGAATGTAAATACCACTTGGGAGCAGTAGTATAAGTCTGGCTCACTCAACAAATATGTGATTATTGACTTTTCTCATTTGGGTTAGTTTTAGACTAACCCGATTTTTCCCAGGAGCAAAGGAAATATTATTAAATAAAATAGTGGCTTAAAAATTTTAATTTCAGTCAAAATGTTTTTTTTTGTGTTTTTTTTCAGCATTTCGTGATGCCCAGTCGTCCATAGCCCTCCAAGTGAGCAACAAACCATCAACATTCCCTCCATCAGCAATAATTGGTGTGGTCACGGCAGCCATCTTGGTTATCCTCACAGTTTTAGTTGTGACTCTGATCGTCGTGAGGCGCAGGCGTAGGTCGGGCAGACAGGACTACATGTCGGAGGATTCTGATGTCCGGTTCCTCACCTCTGACGAGACCTTGGATTTCACGCTGGCTAAACCCAGAGAACGCGATGACCTAAATGAAAGTGATAGAGATAGTCTGTGACTGTCGCAGTTGACTCTGATCGCGCGTCCGTTGGTCGAGACTGATTATTAATTATTAGAACTGTTTATCTCACTGTCACATTCGAGGAATATAGTCATTCTTGAGATAATCGGCTGAACAAGAGATAATTTAGCCCCGTTATAGGTCACGTTTTGACGGAACTATCTAATATCGTTGGATTAAAAAAAAAACTCTTATTGTGTGTAGCTCATACAATAATTAACGAGTTTTAGATTATTAAAAAAAAGAAATTGTAATCATTTTATTTATACATTTTATCATTGTTGTTTTTAACCTTTTTAATTATCGCATTCTATTCTTGTATTCCAGCAGAATTTATTCTGAATATACACTCACACAAAAAATCGCATCCCACACGCTTCAATCTATCAATCTTCGATAATAGCCTGAGTTACTCTAGTTTGTATCGCCACTGGAGCCAATAAAACTCAAAATGTTTTTGAAAAACGACGTTCAACTTTTTAAAAGCTATGCATTGTAAAACTACACTAACGTATTACATACTTATGTAGGATGTCTATATGTCATGACTTTCATAAAAACTAGATTTTGGATATCCTTTGTTCAAAATTATCTTAAATTTACAACTTCTCCCCAGTTAGTAGTAACATCGCTCAAAAAGAAGAAAAATCTTGGAAATAAGAACAGATGAAATTTTGGAAATAAGAACAGATGAAATTTTGCCGACTCCATCCAGTTTCTTTTCAAGCTTTACTATTACATAACTAACTCACCCAAAGTAGTCTCCGCTCCAAATAAGGGACTATTTTCCTCCATGGAAAACAACATCGAACTTTCGGGTGTTTCTTGATGTTCAATTTTTTTACGATGATAATTACATCCATGTCCAGTCCGACCACCCAAGCTGGAGAACAAACCATATTGGTTGTTCGTCACTAATTATTCGATATATTCGCAGCTATCCTTCATATGTGAAGGCCGTAACTCCAGGATACAACTCAGAATGGATACGATTCAATCGTCTCTTACATTCTTATGACGTGTTTTACATTGAAAAGAAAATGAAACCAGCAAGCTAATCTAAGTTTGCTAATGTCTCTAATTATCTACTGCACATTTACAATCGGTCAGTAAATCATCATTCACAAATAAACTTGTACTGTTTTGTATTTTTGTATATAGAAAACAAATAAATTGTGTTGAGTTAAACTAAATTTATTTGTTTTAATATAGATTCACACAATATTACAAAGTAGATTAAATATATTATTGTTAGAATATATTAATTATATTATATGTACTATATACATGTGTCACTATAATTCGGTGTTCTATCTTACGACAGGTTAATTCCTTTTGTTAGTTAATTTAGACCGCCAATGAACCCTGTCCTCTGCCTCCCCCTTCAACTCTCAGAATTTTCTTCAAGTAATCCAATATTTGAATCCTCCTCCTTCCTAAACTCTTATCTCCATCTATGATGTCATGCAGAAGACAGTTCCTCCTGAGGATGTACCGAAGAATCACATCCAAAATGGTTATCTTCTCACCCACTCTTCATTTGTCACCCTACCCTGTCTGTCCACTTGATCTTTTAAAGTCTTCTCCAGCCGGATCTGGACAATTGAGCGCCAAAAGTAACCCCACTTTTTTCTTTTTAATCAAAAGGTTATGAGCAAAAGCAAAAAATGAACTCTTTTACCATGCGCAACATTGTATGTTATGTAAATGTTCTTTGTCTTGTATATTAATGCATTACAATAGTTAGGTTAGGCTAAGTTGACTATATAAATATGAATTAATTGCATTTCCTACTCTAAGATTTTTTTAAACAATTCCAAAAACGAGTATTTACGTAATTAAAAAATATATGATGTTAGGCTAAAAAATATGATTAGTTAAAAAAAAGTTCATTTTTAGAGTTTATCCATCACTTTTTAAGTTTACTTGAAGAATATATGAAAAAAAATAGTGCATTTTTTATATTCTAAAGTGCATTGCATTATATTAGAAAGAAAGAATTCTAAAAAGAAAAGAAATAGTGCGTTTTTAGCGCCCAGTTTTCCTGGCACCCAGTTGTCCTAGACCACCCCTCAGAAACACATTTCAAAACTATCCAAGTATTTCTTTTCCATCTTCCTGAGAGTCCATGTTTCTGCTCCATACAGCATACATCCATTATAATATACTAAAAATTACAAACTAGATATCTTAGGTTAATAGTCCTATTTTTACACTATACGGGACTCCCCAAAGTTTTAAATGTATATAAAAAAACCTTGCCCAGTTAGTCAATGTTTCAGTAGACAAAAATTCAACAGGTTCGAAATTCTCTAAAAATTTAACATTTCGACTTCTCATTATTTTCCTTTTTTATGGATCCCAAATTCGGTATGCCTTTGATTCTGTGGAGTATCCTACAAAAATACCTGCTTTGGATCTTGGATCAAACCTTCCTTTATTCGGAGCTTTATTCAACATATAAGCTTTGCAACCAAAAGTCTTAAAATGTCCCATTTTTTGTTTCACACCCCCACCAAATTTCATATAAAGTGTTTGATCTCTCAACTGTTTTGATGGACATCTGTTCCTGAAGTAAGCAGCTGTGGAAATCGCTTCCGCACAAAAACTTGTTGTTAAGCCAGACTCCAACAGCATGTATCGTGCCATTCCCACCAGTGTGAGATTCATGCGCTCGGCTTTGCCATTTTGTTCTGAGGTTTCTAATACCGTATGTTCTCTTCTTATACCTGCGATACGCATTTCTTCTGTGAAATATTTTCCGCAGTACTCCAGACCGTTGTCTGTCCGCAAAGTTTGAATTTTTCTTTCATGGCGATTGTTTTCTGGTGCTTTGAAAGTTTCGAAAACCTTTTTCACGTCACTTTTGTTTTTCAGAAAATGCACTTTTACCCTATTAGATTTATCATAGATGAACGTTGCGAAATAAGAAGCTTCACCGTGAGACTTTACTCTCATGGGGCTACAAAAGTCTTAGAGCACTAATTCAAGTAATCTTTCATTCTTAGACTCAGACCTTTTTGGAAAAAGGGTAACAACTTGCTTTCCTAAGATGCAAGTTTCACAAATTGAAAATTGTTCTGAGCTCTTAAAATCCATTCCACTAACCATCTCTTTCTGAACAAGTTTATGCAAGTCATGTTCATTTAAATGCCCTTACCTTCTGTGTCAATTTCAAGATCACTAAGGTTGTTCGTTGTACTAACATTATCTATATATGTTGAGTTTAAATTTGGCACGTCAGGTTCAATAAAATACACAATTTGCGTTGATGGGCAGTCAGTAACACTTCACCGTTTTTATCGACCATTTCACTATTATTTGCTTTTAAACACACGCTTCGTTCTCTTTGGACGGTTTTTGAAATAGAAAATAAATTGGTCCTAAGTGCGGGTACAAAAATTTTGTTTTCTAACCTTACTCTTGCTATTTGTCCTTTTCCATTCAAAGCGTTCATTACTGCAGTTCCGATTCCCTTTATGTCAGTCGTGCTATCGTCCGCTAACCTAACCTTCTGATTTACAGTTGGCGTGAGCTCCGAAAAACTATTCTTGTTGTGGCACATGTGTGTTGTTGCTCCGCTGTCGACACACCACACGTAATCGCTTCGAGTCGGCTGTGCGTGGAGAGCGCTCTCTGACGACGACAACAGTCACAAACTCTTCTGCAACTGCATGGATTTGTTCTAATGCCATCGAAACTTGCTTTTCATCCGACATTTTTGTCCAGCAATCAGCTGTCTTTTGCGCGTATTTTTTACAATAGTTGCACTTATATAACTTATTTGATTTTTCGCACAAACCTGACTTTGGTTTTAACCATTTTTAGCATTTTGATGGGAATGGTTCGTATCTGATGAATTGCTTTTATTTACATTTCGTGCACCGCAAGAATTTACATACAAAAAACCCGCACCCTCTGAGTCAGTTTTCTTTTCCTTTCTTGCACTGTACTCTTCGATAAGTTTTACTTTCAACGACTCTATATCCGGTAGTTCATTTCTAGCTTCCATTGCGCAGTGAAAATGAACGTAGCTATCTGGCACACTATACAGTAACACTATATTTAACAACTCTCCAGAGATGCAAATATCCATTTCGTTGAGTTTATCAACTGTGTTGAGGAAGTTTGTGAGGTGATCTTCCATGTTTTCCCCTTCGTGCAATTTTGTGAACAAAAGCTTTATCAGAAGAGTTACTTTCCTAGCAAGCCCCTTAGACTGATAAACTTGTTTAAGTTTTTGCCATTCCTCATAGGATGTTTCGCAATGTCTTATGTGACAAAGCTCTGCAGGATTCACAGCCAAGGCAATGTTGGCTTTAGCTTTACGATCAGCTTTGTCCCACGCAGCCATGAGGGGGACATTCATGGAAATGGCTGCCGCGTCAGCACCCTGCTTTGTTTCCGGCCTGACAGGGCCGTTTCTACCATCAGGCAAGACTAGGTGGACGCTCAGGGCGGCAACAATTTAGGTTCTGGGAAAGGGCGGGAAATTTTGTTATTTGAAATCAAACCACGAAAAATTTAGCAAATTAGGAGAAAAAAAAAGAAATATATGACAAATTAAAACCTCGAATTATTTTCAAAAGCATACGGAACAATTAATTAAGAAGTGTTTACTTTGACTAATGTAAACAGTGCCTCTACCTACCTCAAAAGTAAGAAAGTAAAGAGCCGCTGCTGAGTACTAAACGTAAACAAACATATGTCATGACCTTGATTCATCTCTGCCGAGCACTGGAGGGAAGCGCTTGCGCAGTGACTTGCGATCATGTCGCGACTTGATACACCCCTCTCTCTTGTTGTTTTTGTCCCTGCAGGCCATTTTTGTCAAGTGTCAGTTGTATTGATGGGTTCTGTTGCTGTTTTTAGTGATACTATTAATTTTTTATTTTTGATAATCGATCAAGAGAGAGGTTTTGTACTTCTCTTTCAACATATCTAAAAGGTAAGCGCAATTCATATTTCATATGAAGGAGATAAGTTACTATTAATGTTATATAATTATTTCCTATCAGCCTACCTATATAGTTGTGAATAAGTGTGAGGGCTGTGTGTAGATATTGTGATGTCTGGCAGAAAACAAATGGCGAAAAATAATTAATTTGTGCATATTTAGTAGCTTACACAGCAAATCTGTTGGATAGCAGCGTATATTTCCCTCATTTATTCGTTCTACTTCAGAAAAGGGAGTAGGAATTCGGATGAATTAAACCTTTGTTTAGCGAGAGAAAAAATACTCTTTTTTCTCAAACAAACTAGTTGTTATTTTCTTAAAATTTGACGTACACGAAAAAATACCATCTTACTATTTGATATAATGGAAGGTACCATTGGATTAAGCCAAATAACCCAAAACACCATTGACGTTAGAAGAGAGAAATTTAAAAACTAAATAAAATATCCTGAACACTGCTTATTTAGTTATTTTATGTTTGAAGTGTTTTATTGTTTAATGTTGAATATAAGTTTTTTTATTAATGCATTAGTTCTTCTAACCTGGATGACAGGGGGGGGAGAGTGACGGTAGTGAAAGGGAGGGGGTGGAATTGTTCAAATCTCGCCTAGGGCGGCAAAACACCTAGAAACGGCCCTGCGGCCTGAGAATAGTTCCACCGATGGATCCCCAGTGATCGTTCTTTATAAGTATTGCTTCCACTTGTTTTAGTCATGTGACGTAATTGTCTATTCCTAGTTTTTCAATGTGCATTGAGAGTCCGGATGCCATCTAAATTTCTAGGAAAACTTACTGATTTCAGGTGTCAAAAACGTGCTTAGTATTATCTCACTTCTGATCACCCAATCACTTCAAACACACATATGATTTATTTTACTACGCATAATAAACGTTGTTACTTATTTTTATTCAACATTATTATAAATATTTCTCTGTGTACACTTCATAATATGCATGTTTAGCTAGACCAAATTCAAGTCCCATACATTAATTAATTTACCTAAAAATGCTATGTAAAAATTATAAAATAGCAAACTTTAATGTTTTGAAATGATTGAATTCCTTTGTAGCTTTTAATTATACATGTGTTAAAATAGTGCAATAAAATATTTATCGACTTGTAGTCTTATCTCATAAATTGATTGTCAGATGTCCAATCTTTAACCCATCCCACAGTAAAAAATACACCAAACACACAACCTCCAGTCTAAAATTGTTGAAAATTTATTGGAGAGCTTGAATCCTACAACACGGGGATTGTTTTGTGCAATACCAAAGAACAACATTGTAGTGTGGCAGGTATTTTGAAAACAGTTTGGTTTAAAAATGGTTTTACTAGGTTTAATCAGCCAGCTTTCCCAAAGATAAGTTCAGTCAGTGGCTTTACCACTAACCATAATATAATCCTCCAAACGAGCTTGCTCAGACTGCACATTACCCCCTTACTTGTCTAAAAAGGTTTTTGAATTGTAAAACGTAATTTGAGGAGGGAGAGCGGGATCACTGGTACCTAAACTATTATGTTCGGACCACCACTATCGGAAACTTGCTCTGCAACTCGTAGCCTTCCTAACGAACATGTTGAAAGTGAGTTGTTTAACTTGGGAGTGCTGTTATCACCGAGGACTGCAACTGGTGGTCTCTAGTGGCCAAGGACTGAACCTTGCTCGAGAAGCGCAGGGAAACACCCGTAAAGATGACCCTATTGTTTCCTTGTCTGTGACTCGGATTAATAATAATCATTGAACATGTTACAGATTAATATTACTCTTGGTTAGGGATGGGAAAAACTGCTCCTTTAGTGGAGCAGGAGCAATCTGTTACTGCTCCACTACTGGACCTGTTCCTTTTACCTGCTCCTTTTTGTCACAGTCACTATATTCGAACCTACTCCTAGCCTAGTAGCAGTTATCACGTTCCTTGCTTGTGCCGGCACAGCAACAGCACAATTCTTTGGACGAGTGCCTACGGGTAGAAATTTAAATGTCAAAACGAGATAAGAACTGAGTTGTGCGCATGCGTGAATACGGAATAAGTATTTTGTTTCCATTACACCATCTAGAAAAACTATAAATTATTACACTTAAAATTTTTTTAACGTTGGTGTCTATACTATTACCTATACTAACTTAATCTATATTTAACGGTGATGTGTTCAGGACTATGCTAATTTCTAAGCTAGTTTATTTGTCAACGTTAAAACTTGTCTGCTTGAATGGGCATGTGTAGGTGTTTATTTATATTGGTTTCTTATTCAGCATTCGCGCATGCGCAACATGTACACTTGTATTGTTATTTTTCTTCTTTCTTGATCTTTCACTTTGCCGGATCTACGCTCCTCTCGGAACAAGCTTGCTGTATTGTCAGCTGGTTTGATCTTTTCGTTTAATAGCATAGGAATCCGCTTCGGTGGCCGTTTGGTCTAACGTGCTACTCTTTTAGACTAGACTGCCGATGATGTAGAGATCGAGGTTCGAATCTCAGTCGGGTTCACTTAGGGTGGTTTTAACAACATGGTTTTCCACTTTCTCTCTACACGCAAATGTGGTTACACTTTCTAGCTTCCTATTTATATAAACTTCCGAATTTTTAAAACCATTAGCGTAATTAGTACACGATCATATAACCTGAACGGTTAGTAAGATACAATCCTAATTGTAACTGTTATATGTCCAGACAGGAAAAAGGAGGGATTGGTAGAAGTATCTAACAAGTCAGCTTTTTTAAATACTGTCAAAAATGTTGGCATTGCAGGACTTGGAGGGGCTTATCTCGTTCCATGTGCTAAGAACAATAATGCTATTGTACTGTCTTCTACATCACCTTTAGCAAGATTATCTATAGTGAGATTCTGGTAGGAAGACCAGTAATTGAGTCACAAACACTAGTAAAACTTATTTCATATATTCATAACTTAAGTCATGTGATTTGCATTTTTAACTTTTGATAAATACCATCAATACTTATAAAATAACATTAATAATTAATTATAATGCTTTCAATGTTGACCCAAAAAAAATTATGTTTGAACTTTCTAGAACTATTCTTCCTACCAGAATTATATTAGGGCTTTTTTTTACACCGCGTCTTACTGCCCGTCCGCTTTATACGTATATGTACTAATTACGCTAATGTGTTAGGAATAGTGATGGTTGATTTTAGAGGAAGTGTACTCGCATTTGTGTGGCGTGAGAGTGGAAAACAATTAGGGGGGAAAAAACCTCAGTTCACCAGACCAGGATTGAACCCCGACCTCCCTGTCATCAGCAGTCTAGTCAATTGCAAAAGTAACATGTCTATACCGAAACGGGTATCAGCTTTAATACGAGTATATTGCTCTTGATACCATACTGCACGCATTATATTAATTATACGTTTTATGGCTTGTGTCACCCTGCCCCCCATACACACACACACACACACATACACATTGACTCAGATAGGGAGATGATTCCCCCTGTAGTTACGTCCTTGATGCCATCAAACTTTATATTATATTCTATCACTAAATAAGCATTTTCAATCCCACTCCATCAATGTTTTATAATCAACCTGTCTTAGCACCCACTCGCGTTAGACGCTAATTCTAACTATGCTGATATGCTATGGATAGAGAAGGTTGAACTTATAGGTAATGTAGCCACATTTGTGTGAAGATAAAATGAAAAACCATTTAGTAGAAACCACTCTCATTAGGCCTACAACCAACCAAGATTAAACCTAGAACTCTCCGTCATGGACAGCCCAGATAGTGAGAGTGCGAGAGTGACGCCAGGGACTAGGGGTCGGCAACTTTTTTGATATCCTGGGTCTTATGGGGTTAAATAGAATTGTTGAGTTGATGTGAAAAATGTAGAGCAAAAAATTCCAACTTTAAATTTCTCATGTATTAATTAGTTATTAAGTTTATTAATAGAACACAATTGTTTGTTTTCTAAATATTTTGTGGGCTACATAAAATCAGTTAGTGTCCGTAGGTTGCTGAACCTTGCCTTAAGCCATTTTATCACTAAGCGGGTTCCTTCAATGTTCATCATTAATGTATGCAATTTATTGTGAAAATACATCACATACTTTGCTTGTATTGTGGAGATAGCGTTTTGTACTATGACATATTTCCTCCTCAAAACTCATTTGTGATTCCCCAAACCAACTCTAAATTAGACCTATAATAGATAAGTAAGGTTCCGTTGTGAAAATAATACACGTCCATTCCACTGTACGACTGCTCCAAAATACCCCTGGAGCATAAAGGAACAAGGTTGCTCCGGACCTGTTCCAGCGCGGTCTGTGACAGAGAGACCAGAAAGTTTGCTCCGAACCTGTTCCAGCACTGTCTGTGACAGAGAGACGAGGAGCAAGTTAACTCCGAACCTGTTACAACGCTGCCTGTGACAGGGGAGGAGCAAGGTTGGTTTGGACCTGTTACAACGCTGCCTGTGACAGGGGAGGAGCAAGGTTGGTTTGGACCTGTTCCAGCGCTGCCTGTGACAGGCGAGGAGAGAGGTTAATCTGGACCTGTTCCTGCGTCGCCTATGACATAGAGACGAGGAGCAATGCAAATTGCCAAGCGTTTATAAACACGTCTTCTATGACGTAACTACTTTGGGCTACCATCTACCGGATAACTTGTAACGATGCAGCCTTGACAGTAGAAGCTCGGAGAAAACAAATGGGAATACAATACAGTTTTTTTATAATGGTGGAGTAATAGGTGGAAAGTTTCAAACGGGCCTGTGACAAGAAGGAACAGCTCCTTTCGTCTGTCAGGAGCAGACTGTGACTGTGACGTCAGAGGAGCAGTGACAAAGGAGCAGGTTGTGATTTCACAACCCATCCCTACTCTTGGTCATGATATGATTAAATATTATGATCCTGGATATTTATCAATAAAGCATTATTACTCTAAATCAAAAGTCCTGGTCTTAAACTAAAATTTAACTTCAGTATCGATTTGTCTTAACTCCAGGCGCTATTTTTAAATTTGAAAATGTTTAAAAAGATGTTAGGGGTTGGTAGCGTGGTTTTAGCCATTGGTCAGCTTGGTCCATATATCCTTTATCTATGGCTTGGTCTTAATCCTCATTGCTCAAAGACTCAAAGCTGATCCTGATCGTGCCTTTCGATGTTCTCTTTGCTTTCTTGTGACAAATCATAGTTGAAATAATAATGCAATTGTTGGCATGACTCGTTTATGGTGCTATTACGTATTTTCAATCAGGAGAAAGGGATTGATGACTGTTCGTTAGTGATGTGTTCAAGTTGTGAAATAGTGTTAAGTGTGTGTTTCAATAGAGACATAACATATAACTTGGATATCTTGGTAAGTTTGGTTGTACTCTATCACATAACCTAAACATAAGAATCAAAAGAAAATTAAGTTATCTTTCAATTTATGTTTTTTTTTCTCTTCACGTGTGGTATATGTAGATTTTTGTGAACACTCATTTCAACAAATACTTAAAAAAAAAAAATTTCACTCACTTTTATCAATTTGATTTAGCCCAGCTTAAAAATAAATGTTGACAGGTACTGTGAAAATGTTTTATTTATCTGATAACTTTTAAAAATGTTTAATTTTTAGTTTTTAATTTTTAATATACACAGCAACAATTCAATAACTCGAATAATAACAATTTTTAATAGCTTACTGTTTTTGGTAATAGCCTTGGCCTATTAAATATGTAGGCCTAGGCCTACTCACCTAGATCACAAGATACCTCTCGGCCATATGCAACTCGCATAGCGTTCTATAATTAATGTGTTTCTTATAATACACTATCGCAACCTATATTCCATTCACGGTAGGAATTACTTTCTGAAAGGTCTTTTTTCCTACCAATATCCTACAATATAGTAGATTTATGGCAGGGAAAAGGGCCTTTCAGAGAACAATTCCTACGATGAACGGACTTTAATTGACTTATCTTCCATGTGTACATATGAATAACATTGTTGATGTAAGTTGAAATCAAAACTAGGCCTATTGTTAATCTAAACTATTAAAACATATTTTAATATAGAAGAATAGAATGGATACCTATTAGATGACATTTTGGAGAATAAAGGGATTTAGGCGAGTATATTTTTAATTTTATCTAGAAACAATATTAAAACTGATTTGATTAAATTTACAGAATTATGTTTATTTTTGCATTAAAATTTAAAAAAAAAATTGTAGTTATTAGATTAAGAAAAAAAAAAGTATTTTCACAATACCGGTGGTATGATGTGCATTTCATAGCCCATATAATACGCAGCACGAGTATTCTCAAACCGTCAAACACACGTGATTATTTACATTCTTCACTAGAATATCACCAAAATTAGGGTCAGTACAATATATTCCCATTGTGTAGGGACCAGGCTTATTTTTAAATTTTATTGAATCGTATTAAAAAAAATATGTTAAATTTTTTTTCAATGGCCTTAAATATACGTTTTTAAGAAAATCATAATACAGAAAACCACACCACGATGCGATGCCTGATTTGAGCTCTAGCACCCGCCCGAGACCCTGTATTCGTAATCGAGGGGGCTCTTTAATCGGGCAACAAAATAAAAATCGCTGGAAAAAATAACAAAAATATATTTTTTTATTGGTGTTCTCTGACAAGACATCTTGTGAATGTGGGGAATGCCAGGCCTCCACCGTGGTTCGGATCCCTCGTTAAACTGTAGGTCCTCCATTTCAATCTCACAATCACCCTACCATTACACATTAGTGTAAGTGCGTATAAACTGAACGGGTAGTAAGACGCGGTGATAATAGTAATAATGTATTGGTGTTAAAGTGTTGTCAGCTGTTGATGTTCTATCGACAGACTCGTTGAGGTACACGGCGAGACTTGCCGAGGACTCCCTAGATGAACACCTACATGCACTCCAACATGTTCACCAAACGCAACATGCTGTACCTGGTCGTGTTGTTGGCACTGTTCTGTATCGGGATCTTCACTCTCCACAGCCAACTGTTGGACAGCGAGGAGAGGGCCCACTTGTTCAGGACCAGTAGCGTGCTCCCGGAGGAGATCGTCAAACTGTATAACTACACGGAAGGTAACTCGAGGGGGGAGGGAGGGGGTCCTTGTGTGAAGACAAAATGAGCGTACCGACATAGTTGTTAAAATACAATCCCAGGTGCTGATAACTCGGTGCTACACTTTAGCTACTCGTTGTTTGCAGCTACGGTTGTAGACTACTATCACTGGTGTGATCTCTTGTTTGATCTTCAATTTTCAAAGAACAGGCTTCCTATTAAAATATAACTTTACAAAATGGCCGGTAATAATTCAGTCCAATATTCATAGGGAGGAGCCTTTTGAAAATACAAAACCCACTTGGTTGCTGTGAACACCCTCTTCGGTGACGGCATGGTCCAAGGCACTAGTTTCACAGCAGACTAGACTGGCGATGACGGGGAGGTCTAGGTTCGAATCTTGATCGGGTGTACCGAGGATGTGCCTCGGTGGCGTAGTTGGCTAACGCGCTTGTCGTGTTGAGCTTGGCTGCTGAGGACGGGGAGATCGAGGTTCGAATCTCGGTCGGGTGAACTGGGGGGGGGGGTTCCANTTCCACTCTTCCTCCACGCAAATGCGGGTTCACTTCCTCTAATTCAACCTTCCAAATTCTTAATCCATTAGAGTAATTAGTACTTAAGCGTATAACCCGAACGGGGGGACGTAAGACGTGGTTTTAGAAGAAAAAGATATTATTTTTGCTATATTATTATTATTATTGTTGTTAATATAGAGGTATGACAACTACAGATAACATGGCTTGGTGCATGAATACATGAAAGTAGATCTAGTAAAGTTTCTGTCCATCATAAAATCGGAAACTGCACTCTAGTTATGCCGACACAAATTCTACAGGCCTATGTTTTTTCTTATAGATCTAGAGGAGCCTATTAAAAGGGGGGGGGGGGNTCGGAAACTTCCTGTTTTCTTGCCGTGAGGAAACTTAACGTTGACCTGACGGTGATTCACAACACACTTGACTTTGAGCCAGGTCATCAAAGAATGTTAATAAAAACACACTCAAGTAACATTGATAACGCTATAACACAATAGACACAAACACAACGCGCTATCAATATAGGATTTAATTCCCATAAAGAACGCTAACAACGTATCACGTTCGATGTCATAAATCGCTCTTTAATCACCTTCCTCATTAGATCAGGTGTGTATTTAATTACAACACATTATAGAAACATACATGAATGTCTATTGTAAACCTTGAGACGTTCGTAATAAACTCAATCACAGTTCTGCATGTTCAAATACACTTTTATCTATGTTCTGGGTTGATATTGTTTAGTGATTGTCACATGGTTAACCTTTTAATTGACATTTGTTCTTAGTAAGAAGGGGTGCTAAAAATCAATGTTTGTGAGGTAGTGACACACAGTAGCCTACATGAGAGATTTTAGGGCCATATCCATAACTTTACTTGAGTGTCTACTGCCTTCATATATCTCTATATCTATATATGTAGGTAGGTAGCTAGGTAGGGGTACATATTTCATAAGTGTAAAAGAATTGATTAGGTAACAACAATAGATTTATTATACAAATAACATAAAAAGGTTATATGGAGTTACAACAGTTGATGATAGGACTTAACAACTCCAGAAACACAGGAACTGCCCGTATCACGGGAAAAGAACGTGTCCAAGGCGACACGGCAACAGTCAAATGGAGGTTAAGTTGATAGTGGGTATTAGGTGACCTGGCAGTCTAGGGGTAAGGTGTCAGCCTTCTGTGCTGGCGGCCGGGGTTCAATCCTCGGTCCCGACTCAGATTTATCTGATTACCAAACCCTTCCTTCACCTCTGGCAAGACATCTTGTGGATGTGGGGAATGCCAGGCCTCCACCGTGGTTCGGATCCCACGTTAAACTGTAGGTCCTCCATTTCATCTCACAATCACCCTACCATTACACATTAGCGTAAGTGCGTATAACCCGAACGGGTAGTAAGACGCGGTGCTAATAATAATAATAATAATAATAATAATGATAGCGGGTATTAGATTGGAAGACAGCCGGGCTAGCGCCAGACTTCCCCCAGAAAGGTCTAAAAAGAGAACATGGATAGTTAGCAACATATAAAGCAAACCGGCTAATCCTATAGTTTTAGAGTTACCAAGTTACATGTCCGATAAGCTACCTAGCTCGACTAGACAAAGGAACAACATCCAAGATGATAGACGGTAAGATGGCCGTAGTTGAGTTACACTTGTCAATGACTAACAAACAGGTGTCCATACAAAATGGTACTATGGCCGGTCCTTTCCCAGTGAGGTGTCAACCAGGGGCAAATGAACACACTATAGCCGTGTTCCGCAGGCTGTGAGATACTGACCTAGCTAGGTCCTCACATAAAGGCGTTAGACAACCTGCATGTAGCCATACAACACGTAAACATGGCGCTCACGGCGCAATGACATGTAGTGAAGTCATGACAACTTAAAACAAAATAAAGAACTCAAGGAGAAGAGGAGGCTTGAAGTTATCTCCAAGGAAAACATAGTCATAAGGACTAACTAAACAAGTCTGGAGGACTTGGAAACATAATGTATACTTGGGTCAATAAAGAAGATTGTCAAGGCGGTGACACCCACGTCTTAACCACCGTGGTCAGCAGTATCTTCTCGAGGTGCTGGAGCAGAGGTTCCTGCTTCGAGGATATCCAAAGATGAACTACAATTGGTGAACCTAGGGATCGCCCATTATATATTCTTTTCTGACTAGCGAATTGGGCATGTAAACAAGGAAAAAAAGGGGAAGGGGAGGGGGTTGGAGCAGTGGAGAAGGTGCCAAGGCAGTCCGTAGCTCGCGGCATCGGACCAGCTATAGTCAGGTCTTTGTTCAATGTTGAGTTCAAGTGGTTAGACTAGGCGTCCGTTGAAACTGTCACGTCTTCTACTCCGCCATACTGGCATAACAGTTGGTGAAAGCATGGTAATCGAATCCGGGAACATCCATGTAATGTCAGTAGATCACAAATAATATTAATGCAGAATATATCAGTTTTAATTCTCTTGTTTGGATTCCTTTATCTTATTTTAGCATTTGGAGCAAATTATAGTTTGTAGATGTCATTTGAATTAAGTGACATGCTACAACTGGCTGTGGGAAGGGGTTGGTTTTATATGCGGGGACCCACAGTGAAGTCCTCCTCCTAACCCCCCAACAGTAGCTACTGGTCTTTTTATTAATAACACAATACATTTGAAACAATTTGAAGGTTTTAAAAAAAAATATTATTAGTGTTTTTAGTGCCATGTACTATTTTAGACTCCAATAAATTACTTTTTACGACATTGAGGAAGAAACCGTTGGGTAAGACAGGCTCTTAAGAGGCTTTAATTGAGCTGTATCACTCACCTCTTGGGTGAAACAGGCTCTTAACAGGCTTTAATTGAGCTGTATCACTCAGCTGTTGGGTGAAACAGGCTCTTAACAGGCTTTGATTGAGCTGTATCACTCACCTGTTAGGTAAGACAGGCTCTTAACAGTCTTTAATTGAGCTGTATCACTCAGCTGTTGGGTGAAACAGGCTCTTAACAGGCTTTAATTGAGCTGTATCACTCACCTGTTGGGTAAAACAGGCTCTTAACAGGCTTTAATTGAGCTGTATCACTCACCTGTTGGGTAAAACAGGCTCTTAACAGGCTTTAATTGAGCTGTATCACTCACCTCTTGGGTGAGACAGGCTCTTAACAGGCTTTAATTGAGCTGTATCACTCACCTGTTGGGTAAGACAGGCTCTTAACAGGCTTTAATTGAGCTGTATCACTCAGCTGTTAGGTGAAACAGGCTCTTAACAGGCTTTAATCGAGCTGTATCACTCACCTGTTGGGTAAAACAGGCTCTTAACAGGCTTTAATTGAGCTGTATCACTCAGCTGTTGGGTGAAACAGGCTCTTAACAGGCTTTAATTGAGCTGTATCACTCA
>CABEEJ010001957.1:113807-129269 GCA_901482245.1 Timema douglasi
CCGGAGCATCCCCCCCCCCCCCCCCTTTCTTAAACCCCTTGATAGATCTGCAATAAGCGTGCTTGGGTACCACATTCAAGTTCTGTGTGCAGGTGAGTGTGAGCTACAGTCCAATTTTCATAGAAAGAGCATTTTAGACAATAGAAACTTAACTTTGTAGCACTGAACTTTGATAACATTTCAACAAATTGTTATTACTTTACATGTACTGATGATATCTATCAAAAGTGACATCTACGGATAACACCACCTCCGTATGAACACATGAAAATAGATCTAGTAACTGTTCTAGCTATTGTAAAAGGACCTTCCTTTGAAAATCGTACTGTAGCAACCAAAGGACATAACTATGCTCCGTGCTCATGCTTGTTACTTGGACAGTCTCTGGCAAGAGTTTTAGGATATTGTTACAACTGGCCTTCTCCTTGTTACTAAATTATGGACTAGTTTTATTGGGTTTTTTTTAATGTAAAATAAATTAATAATGTATTAAAAATGTTCTGACACTATTAAAATATATGTTTATATAAACCATTTTATTTTTTAAATATGAGGCCACCAAACTGTTTTAAAAGCTTCGATACGAACCCTAAGTTGGACTAATTTCGACTCATTCATCTTGATTGTCCAGATGTAACCCTCAGCCTAGTGTTTGAATCCTGGTCGGATTTAATAAGGGTGGTTTTTAACGGAAGATTTCCTCCCCTCTTTGCAAATGCTGGGAACATTCTACCTTCCTCATACCTTTTCAATTGGTGTTCTTAATGTATGTGTTTAACTCGTACGATTACTGAGACTCCTGGTAAAAGTATTCTATTTAATATTTGAGCAGACCTGGTGGTCTAGGGGTAAGTTGTCAGACTTCTGTGCTGGGGGTCCGGGGTTCAATCCTCGGTCCCGGCACAGATTTATCTGATTACCAAACCCTTCCTTCACCTCTGACAAGACATCTTGTGAATGTGGGGAATGCCAGGTCTCCGCCGTGGTCCGGATCCCACGTTAAACTGTAGGTCCTCCATTTCATCTCACAATCACCCTACCATTACAAATTAGCGTAAGTGAGTATAACCCGAACAGGTAGTAAGACGTGGGGCTAATAATAATAATAATAATAATACTTGAGCTGTCTTGTGTTTGTTCACTGTTTGTTCGTTGAATTGCTTGCTGTCCGATCTGAATACCTCAGTAGGATCCTTTATCCATCCTTCTTACCCTTGATCAACAGAGGACCACCACTTACTTGCTGTATGGCACTAGTAACTCCATAACCCGCCTCGGTGGCGTAGTTGGCTAACGCGCTTGTCGTGTTGAAGCTCGACTGCTGAGGACGGGGAGATTGAGGTTAGAATCTCGGTCGGGTGAACTGGGGGCGGTTTTTTCCTAAATGGTTTTCCACTCTCCTTCCACGCTAATGCGGGTTCACTTCCTCTAATTCAACCTTCCCAATCCAATAGAGTAATTAGTACTTAAAGCGTATAACCCGAACGGGTAGTAAGATGCGGTACTAAAAAAATAAAATAGTAACTCCATAGTGCTTTGTCGCGCTCACAAAAGTAAACCATCTCTATCACCAGATAGTTCTATCCAGTCCACCTCACTACACCCCGTCTCTTCCAGGTCTATTCTCATGTTGTCGTCCTCGGTGTGAGGAAGTAGAGGGTGAAACCGTGCACCTGTTCTTCCCCTCCACCCTTCTTTCCGTGACGTCAGCTCCGGGGGAGTCTGGTAGGGAGCACTTGAGGGGGGACCAGGCATACATACCGCCTATTTAGTGTGTTTAAATGGGTTTTTTTAAATTAGGAATCACGCAAAGTTTGGCAGCGATATTAAATATATTAGTTTTAAGAAGGATCAACTTAATGAAAGAAAGCGTGTATCAGCATTTTAGAGGGGGGACAAATTTAATCTGAAATTTTGTAAGTAATTTTCTCTGACTAGTACTAACAAATATAATATTGCAACTTTGAAGCTGTACAAACATTAATTAAAAGATTATATATAATTTAATGGTAATAATAAGCTTCACTACGGGGTCCATGGTGGCTACAGACAGGGAAAACCTGGAAAAGTCAGGGAATTTTTGGATGACAGGGAATTTAACTAAAAATAAGGAAAAGTCAGGGAATTAAAAATATTTCTGAAAAATCTCATTAATTTTGCAACCAAACATTAAATTAAAAGTTAATAATACCTAAATAAAATAACATTTGAATTTTTAAAATAACTGATAAAACTATTTATATTTAGTAGATACATTTTTTTTAATATGTGATCAATAATAAAGAAAAAGTCATCATCCAACATTAAAACTGGAAAAATGTAGCCTGGAAAACCTGGAAAAGTCAGGGAATTTTGTAAAATATGTTTTGTAACCACCCTGGGGTCTTCATCAAGACTTATAATCGCCGTTAATCAAATCAAAATCCAAAATCATATAGAAGCTATTTTTAAATAAATTAGTTTGTGTCGCCATGTATTTTTACTCTTTTGAGCTCCATGCAAATATGCTAGGGGTGAAGATGGTTGAATTTAGAGGAAGTGTACCCATATTTGCGTGGCGGGAAAGTGGAAAACTGTTTAAGAAAGGGCCCCATCTCCCACTTTGGGATTCGACAATTGAAGCGGGTATATATGCAGGGTGTCTACCATCCGGGAAAACGGGAATTTTCACAATAAAAATATGGGAAAATGATATTTTACTCAAAATATGAAATACAATAATCAGTAAATTAAAATGTCATTTTTGTTTGTTTGTAGCTGTGTAATATATTTTTAACTCCTAGTAAAGAATTTTAAAAANGAATTTTAGGAGATGATCAGGGAAAAGGTCGGGGATTTCATTGGTCAAGTTTAGTAGACACCATCATGATATGCTAGTTAATTTTGTTAGCATTTTTGCGTAAGGTCCTATTTTATTAGAGTTATTAACCTGTATTTATAAAAAATTATAATGTTAGCCTCGTATTTTTACCTGTTCAGGCAGTCCTCATATTTATATTAATAAGGAAGGAACTTTCATGGAGAGAGGATGGAAAACCATTTAGGAACAACAACGAAAGTAGGCCTGGTTGGTATTTGAACCCCAATCTCCCCGTCACCGACAAAACAAACTAAATAAGACTGACTCTGTACACGTTCCTGATGATGCGGGCGGATAAATATTTTTTAATGCTCTTTTTTTATATAAAAGTGCACAAACATATCATCTTGAACCGCAAATGGAGTATTTAAGTTTAGTAATACTGTAGCTCGCATCTTATTAACAGGAGTTTTCTCTACTTTGTAGTTTTAATTCGAGTGTGTTATATTTTAATTGCTTTTCTGCCACTGTTACAATTTGTCATTACACTAGCCCCATGGCTTCTTTGGTGCTGACTGACAGCTCACAGCTGACAGCTAAAAGTTTTGAAAAGTTACCAGACCAAATTATGTATCACCTACGCCGGACCAAATGATCTGCAAAAACACGTGTTTAGCAGCTGTCAGATCTGAGTCAAAATTTAGGTATTATACCTAAATTTTGACTGTCAGAAGTCAGCTGTGAGCTGTCAGTCAGCAACAAAGAAGCCACGGGGCTACTGTAGCTGTCAGTATTTTAGAATTTTAGACTTGCAATATAATAATTCTTATTTATAACAATGCTATGTATATTAACACCTTTACAACTATGCTTATAACGGGCAAGCTTTAAATGGTTTGTCCTTCGTGTAATGTTTCAACAATACTAAGTTATTGCTTTAGATCGAGGGTTCCAAACTGGTGGCTCACAAAGTTTCTTGCGAAAGTAATCTACTGTAGTAAAGTTTGGTGTTTTATCCGAGAAACGGGAAGTTTCGACTAGCGCCGGAACAAATCCATGAACGCTCTAAATAATTCCTTCCTTACATTTGCAGTATTACATTGACTCGGCAAAGAGTATATTTTTGTCTGAAAATTCGTTTGATAAGTAACTAAACATTTTTAAATTATCACCTATTATTTCCTTCACCTCTGACAAGACATCTTGTGAATGTGGGGAATGCCAGGCCTCCACCGTGGTTCGGATTCCACGTTAAACTGTAGGTCCTCCATTTCATCTCACAATCACCCTACCATTACACATTAGCGTGAGTGCGTATAACCCGAACGGGTAGTAAGACGCGGTGCTAATAATAAAACCTATTATTTCATTTACAATTAAATACCTTTTCACATGTTTGCATAGATTGACAGAAATTATTCGATTATATTACGGTCCACCACCAGATTCCGAGGGTTCGACTGTGGCCTTCTGGCCTGTTTGATTTGGAAACTCCTGTCATGGACGTACACTGAGTGATTTGATTGGCTAGTTAGACACGCACGGGTGATCACATGGTCTCAGGCAATCTGATCTTGTTTGCTAGTGACGGGGGAGGTTGAGATTCGATTCTCAGCTGAGTGGGATAAGGGTGGGTTTTCATAAATGGTTTCCTCCTTCCTTCATATAAAAATGAAAGTTTATTTCCTCTAAATTTTACATTTCTTTGTCCTCATATCCGTATTATTTTGTGTAAATAAATGCGTGTAGTCCAGATGGGCGTGGAGGAAAAAGATGAATGTAAAATTTCAAATTTTATATATATTTTAAGAGTCTTATTATTATTATTATTATTATTATTATTATTATTATTAGCACCGCGTCTTACTACCCGTTCGGGTTATACGCACTCACGCTAATGATGTAATGGTAGAGTGATTGCGAGATGAAATGGAGGACCCACAGTTTAACGTGGGATCCGAACCACAGTGGAGGCCTGGCATTCTACACATTCACAAGATGTGGTTAATACACGTCTTGTCAGAGGTGAAGAAAGGGTTTGCCGGGACCGAGGAGTGAACCACGGACCCCCAGAACAGAAGTTTGACAATTAGCATAATTAATGTATCTGAGAGGTGGGAAACACAAAAATGACTAAATTAAATGTCTTCAACCTTAATGTTAAGCAAGTAATGTTTCAAAATAATAAAACATAATTAAAATTAGAACAAAAATATATATATTTGATCTACTTCTTTACTACATACAAGCACAACAGATTTAAATCAACAAACAAAAGTAATTACACGAATGATTTCTTGTATTGAGAGATCACAGATTATCAAACAAATAAATAATGATAATATTTCTTTAAATATCAACAAGTGAAGCGGTACCAGTGGTATGTCGTGAAGTTGTGCCAGCGGTTGAAGAGCCCACCTGCTCCCTGCCTATTCGTATCCATCAGGTGTGCAAACCTGACTGTTGACACACTTCTGGCCTATGCGCCAGGATTAGCTACTTCCTTAGAACTAACATGTCCCTTGCCCCATCTCTCTAAGACCTTGGGGGGGGAAGTGATATATTTGATATAGTCCGATTTTCATAGAAAGAGCCTTTTAGAAAATATTAACACTCTTTTTGCGGTCAACATTGATAACTTTTCATCATCATTATCATAACCAATCTCCAACATCTCCTTCTCCCCACGCTTTCTTTATCCCCCTGTCTCTTGGTCTTCCTGCCTTCTCCCCCACACTTTCTTTATCCCCCTGTCTCTTGGTCCTCCTGCCTTCTCCCCCATGCTTTCCTTATCCCCCTGTCTCTTGGTCTTTCATTCTCCCCCATGCTTTCTTTATCCCCCTGTCTCTTGGTCCTCCTTTCTCCTTCATCCTTTGTCATGTGACTTGCCTTATGAACACACAAAAGTAGATCTAGTAACTGTTCCATCAAATATGAAAGGTTTTTACTATGAAAATCGGATGCTATATCACAAATAAAATAACGAATGACCAGTCAAAGTGAAAATGTTCTAAGACGGGTGGTACTGCTTCAGTGGCCGCATGGTTCAAGGTGTCACCCTCACAATACACTAGACTGCTGATGACTGGTAGGCCGGGGTTTAAATCCCTGTCAGATGTACTGTGGGTGCTCTTCCACTCTCCCTCCACACAAATGTGGTTACATTTCTTCTAAACTTAACCTTTTCATCCCTAACACATTACATAAGCATGTAACCTGAACAGGTACTTAATGAGACGAAAACAAGACACGCTATGGTTCCAAAATGGCCGGTTGTTAGAACACAACCTTGGGGTGATTCACAATCACAGTCTAGACAACACTGGTAACATTTCACGAGCCATCACTGAAAACAACTCTGACTTAGCGTTCGCCAACTTAACCCTAGCATTATGAGCAATCACAAACTAAATCTATGTTATTGTCTTCCACGTGTGTCGCTGGTAGGCCGTCGGTGACAGTTCCGTCCGGTATCGAGAGACACACTCACATGACTCGGGGCACAAGAACAATACACTTGAAACTGTTTTATATTGAGCGAGCTCACAAGTGTGGACAACTTGACAACACAAATAATAATACTACGCGATTCAAAAAGCAATTTAAGTTTGACAAAGAAAAATAACAAATATTTACCCGCGCGAATAAATTATATCCCAAATTTAACAGAATAGAATTAACACTAAAAATAGAGCGCGGTATGATATGAATTACACATTCTCGTTGTCGAAGTTAGGACTCAACTAAATCGGTTATATATGTTTATTACATTCTACGGTTCAACTTAAAATGGCGATCAGAGGAAATAGTTGCCCTTGAATGCCGTCAATGTTGTTTCAATACCAATGACGATTTTCTCTAGGCATAAAAAAAAAGGATTATTATTAAAGAATGTCAAGTAAAATGAGAGGTTAAGTAATAAAGCTGATATTCTCCCACGCTTGCATCGATGGTAATGAGGACTAGATTTCGGGCTCGTACAGTCTGGTTTGCTGGTGACGAGGTCAGGCGTACCTAGAGCGTTGGCTTCTCACTCTCACACACTCAAATGTGGATACATTTCCTTATAAACGCTTCCTTCCTGTTCCCCGGACTGTTGAATGCAGATAGGCCGTATGAGTGGGTGGTAGGAAAACAAAAATCTCCAAATGATGGCTAATTCTATGAGCGGACCTTCGACATGAGATCAATACATCTTGCGTAACACATATGGATCATACATACATCATCAGCCGTAAGGTGAGATTACCGCACTATTCCTTTACCATTCATGATATGTGACATTCAATGCAAGCATCACTTTCTTTATACAGAATACACATAAAAAAATCTAACAAAATAAAACATTATAAAAAAAAACCTAAGTTGGATAATAATATGATTATTTACAATACAATAGTAACGTAGTACCCATCACTTAATCCGTACACTCTTAAAAGTCCAGTGTTGAGACGACAGCGACTTTAAATACACCGCTGACAGGCGTGTGTCGAATTTCTAGAGTAAGCTTTTAATAAGTATTTATATATTTTACAACAATATTTAGGAAAAAAAATAAATTGAACATTGTTTTTGTTGGTGATGTGTTTAGTTTAATTTCTTTCGCTTGGTAATATCAACAGATGTGCAACATTTTCTGTTATCCTCTTCTCCCATCTCTCTACTATCTCATGTACTCCCGGTACCCCTGCTCTTCCCCGGATAACTTCATCCCTAACCTTGTTTCTCCTCGTGACAGCTAACATGCTCCTCACAAACTTCATTCCTAATCTTGTTTCTCCTCGTGACAGCTAACAGTCTCCTCACAAACTTCCTTCCTAATCTTGTTTCTCCTCGTGACAGCTAACAGTCTCCTCACAAACTTCATTTCTAATCTTGTTTCTCCTCGTGACAGCTAACAGTCTCCTCACAAACTTCCTTCCTAATCTTGTTTCTCCTCGTGACAGCTAACAATCTCCTCACAAACTTCATTTCTAATCTTGTTTCTCCTCGTCACAGCTAACAGTCTCCTCACAAACTTCCTTCCTAATCTTGTTTCTCCTCGTGACAGCTAATATGCTCCTCACAAACTTCATTCCCATGTCCTCCACTTTCCTAGTCTCTCCTACATTCCCTGTGCTTGTTTCTGCTGCATGTGGGACGATGGGTACAAAGTATGGTCTGTACGACACTTACTTACACTCCAAGGACACTTCTCTTCTCCATAGCAAGTATCTTACACACCTTTACTAGTCCTTATCTTCTTCCTTGTCATTTCCATCACTTGACACTTTATCATGATATATATTATTCCACTCTCTTTCCCTTCCTCATTCCATTCTTGTACTTGTCCTTCCTTCTCCCCCCCATTCCATCAAATCATCAACAAACATCAAGGCTTTCATTCTTTGAATGTTGGTATTACCATGGGTAGAACATTAAACTAAACATTTCTATTGGCAGGAATACTTGATTTATTTTGACCAAAACATAAAGAATTTTGTCATAAAACTACAAAATATTTACTTTAACTGACGTCCCCCTCCGCCCCCCTCACATTAAGGAACGTTAGTAGTTTGAATATCGCCCCAACCGTAGCCTCGACATCGTGTGGACGATGTACTTTGCTGTCACGTGTGCATATAAACCATTGTTATATTTTCAGTTGTAAGTGTAGTTGAATTGTTTGGGTCCACCCACATAACTCCGTGTCTGTGAGGTCCTTAGTACCTATCCTTCCTTAGAAGATTGATCAACTCTATCTTTCTTAAGGGGTGTTGCTACGGACAGCTACGAAAAAACCAATCACAGGAAGACAAATAAATCAACAAGGACGTGCGAACCGACATGAAAGTATCAGTGGTGCGTATCATATTTTCATTTATATACTTCTAATATCAGTTCCTTTAAAACTTTAACAGTTTTAAGACTATCTTTATTGTAACTATAAACACTAAACAAAAATAAAAACTATGAAAATATTGAATGTGTTAATCAAATTTTCTGTAATTGTTCTATTTGAACGATCATGGTTGGACAAAGTATTACCTATGTTTTTCCCATTGGTTGACTTAATAGCACGTGATCAAAGTCATGGAATATGTGCACAAAGCTAAAGGTTAAATCGGACTCTTGGAGTGCACGAATACGGAGCTTATCGAGGGTGTAGACGAGGCCCTATTGTTGCGAGTCAATCTGGTGCAACACTGGACTTTCTACTAGCGCTCCACAATCTTGACACACTCGTGAGTACACAACACTGACATATAAATATTTACTTTATATTGAGCTCGTTCTGAATTTGAAACATTTTAAAGACTTAATTAATATTGACATTACCTTTATAAGTACACATTCTTCTCCAAACTTCTAACAGGTATGTTCTTTTTTATGTCTATCTAATTATAAACACGCACAAACGTTCGGTTGGGGTCTTGAAAGTGTAATAAAGTGTTTGTGTGCGAGATACGTCTAAAGACGACTTGTGTGGATCAATTCACAGTTTACAATCCTGTCGGCTTAATTCAGGTCTCTAGCGAGGCTATCCTTTGGTAATTCACGGGAATTAAAAATTAACTTAAAACATTTGAGTGATTAATAACAAATTGTTTATATAAATTATTTCACATTGAGTCGCAAGAAATATTTCAGGAAATTTTGAATAAAAAGTAAAAGTTGTAAATTCTTTAAAATAAAAGAATCAATTTTAAACTCACAACTGCAAATAGAATATTGTTGTGTAACCTTACAAATATAAAGTAAATAATGTGTTAAAAATGTCGTTGTAAATATATTTAAAACTATGAGGAAAATATAAAATATAGTCAGTATTGTTAGAATAATTGTTTCTTAAATGAATTAGGGGTATTTTGAAAACATGAGATATATAAATGCAAATTACTGGTAATCATTTCCTTGACCCAAAACTAATTTGTTGATTTTGAATTTCTGCCAATTACAAGAACAAGTCCAAAGAATTTGTCTCTAATTGGCCACATCCAACAACCAATCAGGATATCCACAACAAGTGGCCCTTCAATGTGCATGAAGATCACAAATTCTAGAGAATCTGTCTCTTACTGGCCACACCCAACAACCAATGAGGACATCCACAACAAGTGGCCCTTCAATGTGCATGAAGATCACAAAGTCTAGAGAATCTGTCTCTTACTGGCCACACTGAACCACCAATAAGAGTCCAAAATAAGTGGCCCCTAAGTGTGCATATATATCACATGAGAATAGAGCAAAGGTTTGTGAGTGTCCCAGTCAGGGATGTTGTGCTTGAGTGAATATTAATGAGGAGGTGCCCGTTGCTAATTACCTCGGACCTGCGCACAGGTAGTGTGTCTATGTGCACTTATCGTGGTTATTGATGCTCTGTACGACTCTAGGGGGGAAGAAAGTGAGGTTAGGACCACTCAGCGCTAGCTCTGTCTCGACCGTTGCGCCACAGTGCTGTTAGGTCCCGCCGGCGAGCTCGTGGTGACTCTCGGCGCGACCACCGGGTACTCCCACAGCCCGCACTTCTCCCTGAGCTCCGCCCACCTCCACCGCACCCGCTCTAGCAACCGCACCCGATAGCGGTGCGCTGTCCTGTCCACCGCCGACACGGTCTTGACGCAGTCATCCCCGCCAAACTCGCACACGCGGTAGTGGTGGAGGATGGCGGCGTCAGGGGGCACGTTGAGGGTCCCGTGGCCCGGCACGAACTCCCACACGAAGTGGTTCCCCGCCTCGACCACGTGCTCCGGCCTGCACAGGTATTTGGAGCGCTGCTTGTGGGGGTGGAGCTTTGCCCTGCGTCTGGTCTTGCGCAGCGTCACCAGGCCGCGCTGGAACGGGTCCGGGGAGGAGGAGATCCGGCGGTCATCGCTCCACTGGAGGTAGAAGAAGGCGTTCTGGAAGGAGTAGGAGCCGGTGGTCCTGGTGTTGAGCCTGGTCCCCAGCCATCTGGTTAATAATATCAATAATTCATTCCACTACTACATACTACAAGACATTATATTGCTTGCATAGTCGTATTTCATCTTCACTTCTTATAACTACATGGGGGAGAAGGTTTACAGCTTACGTTATAGCTCTAGCAGATTATAAAAACCCACAGGAAAATACTTCTTCGTGATTGGCTGGGCAATAGACTTTAACTCAACTTTTATAATAACTTAAATTTGTAAATTCAAAAATCACTGTTTTGAGGCAGAAGTCACAGGAATTGGTCTGATCTTAGTTTCTGCCATGTATTACATTATTTAAGGACTACTTAATATTGACCCTTGCCAGTGGTGCACCCAGAAATTTAATTTGGGGAAGGGGATGAGTAGCATAATTATAATGTACTGAAACTAATATTATTGGACTTATCTCCCATTTGGCAAGTCGGAGGTACTTTAAATGTTTGTTTTTTTTAACTTTGCAACCAGCTTTATCGCTGGGGGTCGCTCACTTGATCAACTCCGGCAGAGTGTCGTTGTGTCTGGGCACGATGTACTCGTCAAGGTCGACCAGGGCGGCGTGCGAGTAGCGGTACATGGAGCGGTACAAGCAGTCGTTGAGCGCCGCGAACAATCCCTCGGTCCGGATCTCCTTCTGGGACGCCATGTTGAGTTTCCACGGCAGCAGCGTCACTACGCCCCGCGACACGTAGTCCTGCAGGATGCAGCCCACCTCGGGGCCCAGGGTGTGGTTGTACAGGGTGAAGTGGTGTACCCCTAGTATCCCGTACAGCTCCAAGAACTCCAGCATCTGCAGCGCCTGCGCACAGATAGCACCTTTACCTCGGACCCGTTGGGAGTTAGTCTGGTCATATTTAAATAATGGTTGAAACAACACTTAGACCGCTCAGATCATTACAACAGGGGGTTGGATTGTGGAGGATCATAACTTGTACTGTAACTGGAGCGCAGAGGAACATAACTTGGCCTGTAACTGGAGTGAGGAACATAACTTGTACTGTAATTGGAGCGCAGAGGAACATAACTTGGCCTGTAACTGGAGTACAGAGGAACATAACTAGGCCTGTAACTGGAGTGCAGAGGAACATAAATAGGCCTGTAACTGGAGTGCAGAAGAACATAACTTGGCCTGTAACTGGAGCGCAGAGGAACATAACTAGGCCTGTAACTGGAGTGCAGAGGAACATAAATAGGCCTGTAACTGGAGTGCAGAGGAACATAACTAGGCCTGTAACTGGAGTGCAGAGGAACATAACTAGGCCTGTAACTGGAGTGCAGAGGAACATAGCTAGGCCTGTAACTGGAGTGCAGAGGAACATAACTTGGCCTGTAACTGGAGTGCAGAGGAACATAACTTGGCCTGTAACTGGAGTGCAGAGGAACATAACTTGTACTGTAACTGGAGCGCAGAGGAACATAGCTAGGCCTGTAACTGGAGTGCAGAGGAACATAACTTGTACTGTAACTGGAGCGCAGAGGAACATACCTGGTTGTAGTTGAAGTGCAGAGGCTTGACGCAGATGGCGAGTCTGTCGGGTATCCCCGCGGTGATGTTCCTCAGGTCGGGGTCCCGGTCCGTGTTGCGGACCACCAGGTGGTTGCTCGGAGGGAGCCGCAGTCGGCTGACGACGGACACGGAGGCGGGGACCGATAGATTCTGCTTCAGGGGACACAGCACGAAGCAGGCGCTGTACTTGAGGTTCCAGTTTTCCCGGATAATCTGAACAAGAGATATATCTGGCTCGTTTGGTGATAGATAGACATAGGGGAGACGAGGCATTCCCCTCCCACGGTGTAGCACTAGACTCTACTTTCACGTTCATACGTCAACTCATGTCACTTTTGATAGATGTATTCTATTATTATTATTATTATTATTATTATTATTATTATTAGCACCGCTTCTTACTACCCGTTCGGGTTATACGCACTTACGCTAATGTGTAATGGTAGGGTGATTGTGAGATGAAATGGAGGACCTACAGTTTAACGTGGAATCCGAACCACGGTGGAGGCCTGGCATTCCCCACATTCACAAGATGTCTTGTCAGAGGTGAAGGAAGGGTTTGGTAATCAGATAAATCTGTGCCGGGACCGAGGATTGAACCCCGGCCGCTAGCATAGAAGTCTGACACCTTACCTCTAGACCGCCAGGTCACCTCGAGACACATAAAATAACAACAATAATAATATAGTGAAATGTTATTAATGTGGACAGCAAACAAACAAGTATATGATCATTCTTAGTAAAATTGGATTGTGTAATATAATGTAACCCGCTTCAGTGGCCGAACGGTTTAAGGCGTCACTCACATGCTAGACTGGCCTGCTGATGATGATGGGGAGATCGGGGTTTAAATCCCAGTCGGGTCTATTGGAAGTGGCTTCCCACACTCCTTCCACACAAATGCGGGTAGACTACCTCTTAAATGCTTCGTTGTTAATCCCCAGCCTATTAGAGTAATTATCATATTATCTGAACAGGCAGTAAGAGACAGGGATTGTAAGAGAATATACAGGATATCTCACTCCCTCTCTAACTCCGAGTTTCCCTTATAACTTCCAAACTAATGGATGCAACTGGTGTGTGACATAGACTACATTTTAAAGTCAGGCTTGCAAATCTAGAATCAAACGATATAAATCTCAATCCTCATTAAAAGTAGGCTTAACATAACTAATGTGGAGGGGAAAAGTTGATAAATACTCGTTTCAATACATTATATGCTCCCCATTTCCTCCTACAAACCTAAATGTCACGGAGATACTAGTCTCAAGAGTCACCCTTTGTTGAGCTAGGATAGTAAGTGACAGTACAGTGAATAACTAATTTGATAAGATAAAAACCACCCTTTCAATTTGTTTGTCCCGACCACCACTGACCTTGACCTTGGCCTGCACAGATACAGAATGTCCGGGGACTGTCGTGTTCCCAGGATACCACAGTCGGCAGTAGACCATCTCCGGACCTCGCGTCTTGGTCGCGCCAATCACGCGCACGCAGCGCTCCTCGCGGCGGTCGTAGAAAGCCGAGAAGACGAAGAACTTGAATCTGGAATGAGTTACCCACACCTTAGTTCACGCGCACGATGCTACGACAGTGCACGCGCTCTCAAAACCTGTCAACATTGCCGTTGAGGTTAAGATAAAGGCACAACAATGAAGTTATTACTGCTAGAAGGCCGACCGACAAGTAACAGCAACACTTGCAAGATGCTTATATCGTGACGGCCATCTTTGTTTGGTAATGTTCAACAATACGTTTAGTTTGACTCAGGATTATATTGTTGGGAACATAAAATTACTAAAACTAAACCTTCTTGGAGCAATATTTGGTACATTACAAAATAATAATTCTACAATAGCTCTACAAATACAAGCATGAAAACACTCTTAAGGCAGTAAAGTTCTTCGTTTTTCATAAACCCTAGACTATTGACTATTAACTATCGACTATTGACTATCGACTATTGACTTAACTATGGACTATTGACTTAACTATCGACTATTGACTATTAACTATTGACTATTGACTATTAACTATCGACTATTGACTATTGATTATTATCATCTATCGACTATTTACTATTGATTATTGACTATTCACTATCGACTATCGACTATTGACTATCGACTATTTACTATTGACTATTGATTATTGACTATTGACTATTAACTATCTACTATCGACTATCGACTATCGACTATTGACTATTCTGAGTACAAATGAAGACAAAGCTAATATTACTCCCTCTATATAAAAAGTTGAAGCCTAGCTCTTTTTTTAACAATGAAGTTTAGCCTCGTGATTATTAACAGCATAATATATGGAGTAGGATCGCGAAAGGTATTTTTAAGGAAGTGCAGCAGCATTAGTCTGGGGAGGGGAGGTGAAAACTACAGTGAGGAATCGCCACCACTCCCAGTGCACCCTAGCCACGACACGCCCGCCCGCGAGACCGACGTCTCAGACCGCACTACCACCGATGTGGAGATCACCGGAACACCTTAGAACGGCGTCTCCACAGAATGATGGCTCGGAACGGGAATTGTACCCGATATATCGATAATACACTCGGATGTTGAAAATAGCGGACATTTAGAGTTATCAGATTTAATTCTGATTCGACCCGCTTCGGTGGCCGCATGGTCCAAGGCGCTACTCTCGCGGTAGACTTTACTGCCGATGACGGGGAGATACAGGTTCGAATCTCGGTCGGGTGTACTGAGGATGGTTTTTACACGCCACCTCCACGCAAATGCGGGCACACTTCCTATAAATATGACTTTGTTTTCCCCTAAAATCACTAACGTAACTAGTAGTCTACATTAGCGTGTAACCCGGACGGGTAGTAAGACGTGGTGATGTTAGGGCGGCCTAGTCCTAAATGTTAAATATAAATCGGACAATAGAACACAATGTATCGATAGTCCTGCCTAAAGTGACGACATGAAAGGAAAGACAGACAGACGGACAGACCTGGTCCCTGTGACGAGCTGCCAGGCGCCGTCCTTGGCCGTAGTGTTGGCCCCCAGAGCGGGCAGCTTCACATCCGCCCCCAAGGGGAACCCGCCGGCCTTCGACCCCCCCTGGTGATGAGAGGAGCCTCCACGGGCGTCCTGAGGGGGCGAGGGGAGCCGCCCTTCACGCACAAATACTCCCAGGTTGTCGTCGAACCCGGCCCCGCGGTACACCAGGTAGTCCTCGCCCTGAAACACCGACAAACC
>CABEEJ010001958.1:0-14802 GCA_901482245.1 Timema douglasi
TTTTCCCGGTTTTTTCCAGACACAAACAAATTCCCTGTCTTTTCCCGGTTTTCCCTGTTTTCCAGGTGCGTGGCAACCCTGAATAATCACATTATCACATTGCTTCATTTCTAACGATGTTCTGAAGCTTCTGAATCGCTAAAAATATCCTCAATTATCTTAGAATAATCTGTCGTAACTCTGGTAAGGAATGACTTTATTTATGTATACGATCATTTATTTTAATTCATTAACTACGGAATTTCGCATGGAACGTCCTTGAAAAGATGTCTAACTTCATATTTGTTTTGCTATTTCTTTGATTAATTTTAAAACTAAAAATGTGAGTACCGTTTGGTAGCCTTCGCCTTCATTTTGGTGTGAGCGAAATTTTGAAATAACTAAACATTTATCCTATAATGTGGGTTTTCTGGACGTTTTCAACGCGTTTCAGTGCTCAGGCTTGCGCTTAATGAATCAACGCGAGTATGTATCGAGGCGAAGCAAAAGGCCAAGAGGACAAGCTAATGGCAACGCTGTTGCTCTATACTGTAAAGACAGTAGTTATATTCATGCGTAGTGCCGCATTCTAAACGGCTCTTTTATGCACGCGGTTGCGGTTGTTGGGCCACCGCATTGAGATAAATGAGTGAATTTATACACGTGGTAGCGGTGAACCTTCCGACGCGTTTTGTAATTCCAGCCGCTGGTAGTTAATACATTGAGTGTAATGCGACCTTTTATACAAGGGGTAGCGGTCTACCGTCAGCTCGCATAGTTGCCAACTGAACTGCACCAACTTCAGCGATTCAGAAGCTTCAGAACATCGTTAGAAATGAAGCAATGTGGTGCCCTCCCGTCAGTTTACTGGTTGTTATTTACGTGTGAGGTTGTGTTGTGTTTAAATATGGAAGAATTCAACACTGAAAGTTCCATCGATGATGTTAGAGAAAGACCAAGTATATGGAACTCGGAACTGAGGATTTATGCTAGGCTTGGTATCATTGCGCACCCCCCAACTATTTCGCCTAAAATGGTAGCGTTTAAAAAACGCATGTTATAATTGGTACTAGCGGTGCTACCTACCACCACCGCGTGCATAAAATAGGCCTAAAGGCAATACACACAGAACGCTAAGCTAATCTAAGCAATAATCTCTCTTTCCCCTCTCGACCTCATTGTCTTTTCTTTCTGGTCGCTCCAGTGAAGTTTAGTTATGATGGCGTTCTACAAAATGTCTTGTTTGAGCTCAGATGATAGTACTGAAGAAGAAATAAAGCTGCTGTTAGCAGCTGTTTTGGAAGATGAAGAAAATTTAGCTGTCTTTCTGGTTGGCTGGACAATGCAAACGCACCGTACTAAGTAAAAGGTGTATTTTTCTTAGAACGGAAACTAAGTGCAACATCAGCTCTTTCCTTTTGGATTCATTGTCCAACTCATCCAGTAAGCACATTTAAAATAAAATAAATGTATTGCCTTCCAAACTGCCTGAAGGGCTTATATATTCTAAAATGCAAATGAGTGATTAAAAATAATATTATAAAATAAAGATAATCCCCTAATTTAAATATAAAATTCAAATAAAATATTAAAATTGCAGTCTCATCCTTCCTTTTCGAAACAACATGGCGGTTTACAAGTTGGGACATTACAAAGAGTGAACTGGTGTTATTTGGGCTGCCAAAACTATTTAAACTAAACTAAATTAAATAAATTCATTCAATTATAATTATATATATATATATATATTCTATTGCTCATGTTAGTAGAAACTGATCAAGTGATCATCGATAATGTAGCTGAAATGGCTTCAGGACTAAATTAACTGATATAAAATATATAAATACTTCACCTCACTTCAGCTTGCACTGAAACATAACTTCAGTTGTAACTATTAATATAGCCAAGTGGTTAGAGGATTGGCGTACTAAGCCAAAGGTCCCGGGTTCGATTCCCGTTTTCAGGTGTCATTTTTCCATTCCCAGAATATAAAATATGCTAAGGACCATCATAAATTTAGTCCCGGGCCGCTTGGAATCTGACAGTCAACCCCTGCACCCTTGTCGGACGTAAAAATAAAAATTCACAATTTTTTTAAATGCCATAATAGTGTATCGCTATAAAATTATTCCCAAAGAAGATTCGGTCCCACGTTGGTTTCTATATATCTAACTCAAGGTTCATGGTCAGATTCTCGTCAAATTCAAGATTTTTATAAGTTTCTAGTGGTACTCACTAGATAATTTAACTTTTTTTTCTAAAGCCAGATGAATGTTTTTGTGTAGCAAAAACATTACACTTAGGTAATGCATGCAAACCGCAGGAAGGATATTATCTTATCTCTTTCTTTTAGCACCGCGTCTTACTACCCGTTCGGGTTATACGCTTTAAGTACTAATTACTCTAATGGATTGGGACTTGGGAAGGTTGAATTAGAGGAAGTGAACCCGCATTTGCGTGGAGGGAGAGTGGAAAACCATTTAGGAAAAACCACCCCCAGTTCACCCGACCGAGATTCGAACCTCGATCTTCCCGTCCTCAGCAGTCGAGCTTCAACACGACAAGTGCGTTAGCCAACTACGCCACCGAGGCGGGTAGGAAGGATATTAAATTGGCATACGTTTCTCAAGGGCGGCTATTAACTTTCAGTCGAATATTTGGGATTCGAGGGGTTTCTTTCTGAAACGGTTTTAGAGCACAAATCAAAGGAAGTGAACGTTCGCCACTATTCGGGATATACATTCACGAGAAATTTTTGACGGTCCACAGAGGCTGATTTTTAATACGGGTTTCATAACACAAAATGTAAAGTCAACATTCTGGCGAAACATTCATCTACATTCGCGAATAGTGTGGGGCCCGTTTTAATATAGTATTAAATACATGTCTATTTTAGTTTTCATTCGAAAGTCAAGAACCAACTGAATGAACAAGTTTAAGCTAACTACCATTTCATATGAATAAAAAAAACTATATTCAATTCAATCCCCACAAAATTATATATCGCTGGTAAAACCTTGAACAAACATTTCTTAAAGCACTGTTTGTAAACCCGACCAGCATATGGTGTTATCTAGTCAAATAATGAAAAGTCAAGGTCATCGCTTGATAAACAAGCACTCGTGTCACTAACATCACTTCTACCGGCCATGTAAACATCTTATATGCAATGACCTTTGAAGGATATTTAACTTGCTATAAAAATTAATGTAGATTAATAATTGTGCACACTAATTTAAGAATAAAGGCAGGCTTGCAAAGCCCTACCCCCGTGGGAAATTATACAATTCCATTCCCACTGAAAGTAAGCCTCGCTTCCGTCAAACAGTGGGAGGAGTTTTTTATTTTATAAAATAATATGTTAAAGTTAAGGCAGGTTTGTTTTTCCGATTCCACTTCCGAGAGTTGGCGGAATCCCTTTCTGTTGAGTGCTCGTGCGCGGACCTGTCACGATGCACCAATGGTTCGAGTACAGAAGATAATGAATGACCTTCCAACAAAACCACAAAGCCTTTCATTTTCTCAGTCAGTGCCGGGTCCCTGTCTGTACAAACATTGTCTAATTTATTTATAGTGTTGTTTTCAATAAATAAAAATATTTATTTCAAAATATCCTCTCCTCTAAATGAACCTAACAGGTAGAAATCGAGATCACTTTCAATAGTGTCGGGAAACAATACACAGAGAAGGCCGACTCAATAGCTAAGATTTTAGCAACTGAGCTGTACAAGGGAAAAAGGGGGAAGTCACATTACACACATTTTACAGGACAACTTTATATCTCAAACCACATAAGGAGTAGAGCAAATACTTTAGTTTTTAAAATTACAGAGACCTATTTTTTAACCATAATGTAAAGTGCATTAGAAAGGTACAATAGTATTCTAACAGATGGCAGCACTAACTCAATTTAAGTTAAAATATACTTTCTCCCAGTTTCCCCCGTATATCCTTCAAACGCGCTATTCTCATAGTAGACTAGACTGCCGATGATAGGGAAACCGAGATTAGAATCTGTCAGGAGTACGGGTTTTTTTCCCAAAAGGGTTTTCTACCCTCCACGGAAATGTGGGTACACTTCTTCTAAATATAACCTTCCTAATCCTTAAATCCATTGGCGCAATTTAGTACATAGGTGTAACCTACCTAACGGGTAGTGAGACGCGGTGCTAAAAACATTCTCAATACACCCGGCCGGTATTCGAGTTTGGCCTTATCAGGTGTATTTTTTTTTGCCAATGTAATAAAATGTTATCGCTACATTAAAAAAAATCTATGTTGATTGTGGGCATGCCATGGGTTGGTCACTTCTGTAATTAGTGTAAACATTTTTACACAAACATGATTTTTTTTAATGATGCAAGGGTATTTGGTGATAGAATGAGCGAAAGCAGTGTGTGAGAGAGAGAGATATATATATCCTCGCGTGACCTTGCGTACATCCCTGACCAGACCGCAAGGTCACAGAAAGGTCACGGAGTGGGGTATTGATCTTCACGCTAGATACCACCACCCCTCCGCCCGCCGCCTCCTGTCAACGACCAGCCGACGTAGCGTATACTCCAGCGACCGACATAACCGCCTGTTCTCTCCTCTACGGGCTCTACCGCACAATGAAACCTGGTGTAGCACAATAAATAGTCCCTACTCGCTGATGCACCCCGTGACTACATCCACTATTTTGGTTGGGGCTTTAGGTTATCCATAATTATTTTCGGGTGTTAGTGTGCAACTTATACCTTTTAAGATTACATTCCTCTTACCTTAATTAAGTTATTTTTAAACACCGTAGGGGTTGTGTTAATTAAATAAGACTCCAATAAGCTATAGTCCAATTTTCAAAGAGAGGGCCTTTTAGAAAATTCAAAACTTATTTTTGGCGGCCAGCCTTGATATCATGACTGCAGATCGCATGCCGTACGTGAAAGTAACTCTAGTAACTTTATAGTTGTCAGAAGGTTATTTTTATGAAAATTGGACTGTAAAAGAAAAGTCCTTTCACGCAGGCGCGCTCGTGGAATTTTACTCCGCCCAATAATTTGGGACGTTAAGTTCTCCCAGAACATACATAGAAATTTATTTGGAGGATGTGTTTTACCCGTGAAGGCTCGTAAGGAAGTCCCAATAACACTAAATCCCCTTTGAAGCAATTAAAAAAAAACTGTAGGAGTTATTTAATTTTCAGTTCACACGAATTGCGGAATAACTCATCCGAGCTCGGTAATACCCTTAGACAAACTGCGGAGCAAAAATTAAATTCATAATGACTTCGTTAAAAATTGAACATGGAGGTTAGGTTAGGCTAAGTTTGGGGTTGAATAGGATTACAGGTTATTTCGCAATCCGTGTGGACCGGCTGACGGGTATACTTTATTCCGCAATTCGAGTGCGCCCTTGATTTTATAAGACACCGGTAAGTTTCTGTCTAAGCCTTTGAGGAAGAATACAAACACATATTATTAAGAACACGTTCTTTCAGAATTTTTTAAAGCCTTAACACTCCAAAACCACGCCCCTAACCCAGCCCCCCTCCACAGCTTTATTGCCCAGAGTTATGTTTTCACGCCCAATTTTGTTCACTTCTTTTTCGTACGCCCCTATTTTCACAAGTGACTTGAAGAGGATATAAAGTAACATCGTGTGAATCCAATCACTCAGCGTTATAGTGATGTAAAGCTGGTACTTGTGTATTTGGTGTTCACTCATTGGAGTTTGACGCACTAATAAATCACATTTTGAGTGCAGAGTAGTTGGCTAGTACACAACAATTTTTATTATTATTATTATTATATCCGGCCACACAGGTGTCGTTAGGGTTTAGGGGGTCAGGCCGATGCCAGGAAGGACAAGGTTTGAATTTTAAGGTTCGTTCCCCAAGTTTATTTCCACGCAAATGCGGGTGCACTTTCTTTAGCAACCATAATCATACCTTCTTCTTAATCAATCTTTATGTTGATGGTAATAATGTTTTGAGAATTTATATTTTTCTCCTATTGCATTTCTGAATGTTGCCTTATACTGTTTAAATAAAACTTAGGCTTATATAGGTTATAACAATATTCAATTAAAAGTCGATATGGCTCGGGACTAGCATCTAACTTTGATATATAATACGCGGCTCATTAAAAGTATCAGCCTATTTAATTGTATCAAAGATAGGTAAACGCTTTTTCGCAGCTTACAAATGACCCTTGCTAGAAAAACAGCGTCTTACCTTCTTTTACTTTAAACACAGCGCAAAATAGAGGAAAGCCGTGTGAAGTGGGCGTATGCCCGACCTTGTAGCAAAATAGATTCGATTGAGGCCCCAAACAATGAAGGAGCGTAGGTTGTTGCCTAGCCCCACACGCCCGTTTCGCCTCATGTATGAGCAAATAAGTAAATCATCCACCCATTTCTAAACTAAGGGCGTAGGCGGCCACCAGTATCGATTGTTAATGCCATAACGTACATAACTTTTGAGTCACGGGTTCGATTCCCAGCTAAAATTTTTACAAACGTAATATAAATAGGTTTGTTCCCTTCCCCACAAAACGGTTGAATTTGTCATAAAATTAGGCTTAGATTAAGTCAATGATATGCAATACCCGTATACTAAAGGGTATGAACAAATACAAATTAATTTCATGCCCCCCTTCCAATAATTAATATTCGTGCATTACTCGGGCTCAACAAACAATGTTATTTTATAAAATTGGACCACCGAATAACTAACTTACAAAATTAAAAAGTGATAGCTTAAATAAAAATCCCAAATGTATTCCAGCTATCACATGATGACACATTAGACACACATTTTAATATACCAGATATTATAAATATAAAGTTCACAGGCACTGTAGCTATTAGTAGTTGACATTTACGATTTATCTAGATTATATAGACTTTGGTCTGGTCAAGACATGATGATTAAACGATTTACAATTTATAATTTAAAAATTAAAACATAAAAATCATTATTTTTTAAAGTTATAGTAATAATAATAATAATTATTATTATCACCGCGTCTTACTACCCGTTCGGGTTATACGCACTTACGCTAATGTGTAATGGCAGGGTGATTGTGAGATGAAATGGAGGACCTACAGTTTAACGTGGAATCCGAACTAGGGTGGAGGCCTGGCATTCCCCACATGTCTTGTCAGAGGTGAAGGAAGGGTTTGGTAATCAGATAAATCTGTGCCCGGACCGAGGAAAAGTTATAATTAAGTGCTCAGTTTAAATGTAATATTATGTAATGCGTTAACTTTACTTAACATAATTAAAATGTAGGTATAATTGGCACAGTACTCAAATTATCACATTTTCTTGCATTAATAAATTATATTTTTATGTAATGAAAATCCCCTCGTTAAGGAAAAGAGTGTGTGATAAATGTATAAATAGGAGAGCGGGTGAGAGTTAAGAAAATAGAAACTGAAAAAGGAGTTAGAGATTTTGAGGGAAAAAGAAAGAACATTACTGTATCCTTGCTTTGTTAAAAATTTAGGCTAAGCTTAATCTGCTTTACCCAGAAGTCATTATGTGGGAAACTTCAAGTAATTACCTCGTTTAAAAGTAATAACTTTTGGTGCAGTTTTTATTGATATACTGTACTCATAACGAAAGTGCCGCGATGAGTTATGTAAGTAAGAGTATGCATAAATCGGTGGTGTGGGTGTGAGATAGCCAAAGACGTATGGCACCAATCTATGGTAGGTGTGAATAGCTTCAGTAATTAGGTCTATGAACCGTATACAAGAACGTGACTACGTGGACACTAGTGTGGGTTTGCTCGCGTCATCGTAGATAAAAAGGAGGACCGACGGTGTGCTCGGGACCACACTATCGGTCCACTAAGCATTCACTATCGTTCTTACATACCGCCCTGTGTGTGTGAAACGTGTTTTGGTGCTACCAGCACTATGTACCTTCCGTTTAGCATGACAGGTAGCAAGCTTACCTTTACACTTTGGTGTAGCTTAGGGGTTTACAACTAGAGGTCCACGATACCATTTTATTTTTATTTTTTACGGCACACGAACTTTCTTAGAAAAGTAATCTACCGTTGTAAAAATTGATGTTTTTAACCGCAAACAGGTAATTTTTGAATTGTGCGGGGGAAAATCCATGAAATCTCCAGCTAAAGGGACGAGGAAGGTTGAATGAAGAAGAGAACCCGCATTTGCGTGGAGGGAAAGTGGACAAACACTTAAGAAACCTTAGTACACCCGGCCGGAACTCAAACCCCGATACACCCGTCATTGGCAGTGACGCCTTAGACCAGAGTTCGGCAACTAGTCGATCGAGATCGACCGGTAGATCTCGAGGCAGTTTTCAATTGATCGCGGGAGAGAAATTATTAAAAGTCTATCTTTATTTCTTCTAGGCTCGCAAATATATCAAGTACTTTCAAAATAATTTATAAGATAATGAAAATGTACACTCCATTTTATATTTTTCCTAGAATGATGAGGATAAAATTATTTGAGGAAAGGTTGAATATTAAGAATAAATTTATAGAAAAAAATTAGAGCAGAGAAAGGGTGGGTGATCGCAGGACCTTTGATAAGCTCGTAAGTCAATTGAGGTCTAGAAATGTTGCCAACCCCTGTAGCTTAGACTATGCGACCAGTGAAACAGGCAACAGTTCGACCCCAAGTGTCTGTAAATGATCTAATTCGTTCTCGTGCTTCCCTTCTGGAACCGTCAAAAAATACATTTGGGCATTGACGATGCAGTTGGTTCAGAAAGGGGAGGTTAAATACAATATAAATAAAGTTCTACTAATAGAGGTATTTGAAAAGAGTCTCTTGAATACAGGAATTTTGGATACAAGTCAATTTGGCACAATTTGTAGCTTCGCCTGTCCAATCTAACAATGTTTTTACTCTACTTTCCAGCACTAAGAGTTTTCTTTCAATTTATATATGAATAATATACAAAGCTGCTCTGTCTAATAAATTATTGTGTTTATATCATCTTGATATAATTGGGTGAATTTATCCAATGTAGTGTTATATACAACACGCTTTAATATATATAAATGAAAATAATTTGATCAGAAAGGTTGAGTAGTTTTCGAATAAATAGCGTGTTTGTTGCTTTGAGCAGAGCAGATTTAATTTTTATTTATAGCGTTCATATTAAATGTGCATCAATATATAATACAACTATTAAAAAAAAGCAAATTTCTAGGGAAATCAGCCACACCGAGTGTAATAGGTCAAACAAGAGTATGCTATCGAAAGAGTAGAGAAACAAGCTGTATTGTTTTTATCCCTTCATGGGCTTTAAAATATACATCGTGTTTATGAACAAAAAATGAAGCCGCCACTGCAACGAGCTTTTAAATGGCGCCATATTTATTGGGAGCTGTCGCGAATAAAACAAATGACCATCGCAACGTAGACCACGCCCCAATTCTTGCGGTACACAAGGACGTGAAAATCCGCAATACGAAAAGAAAAAAAGCGGATGTATGGTTTAATTCGGATGTTTAGCCAGATATTAGTTGTCTTATCTAAAACGAGGGTTGTTCCGTCATAAATAGGTGGTTAGAGTGCTCGGTTATGGGACGATGAAAATCTATCAAAGGTATGCCATGCTGTCGAATGAGCTTTACTTTTGAAATATGTTTCCACTCCGATTGTATTCCATACCGTCAACAGCTGCTAGCCCACCGGGCCAGCTCCCCCCGATTCATTCATTCATATAAAATATGTTGTCCTTGAACCTTATGAACAGCCAGCTCGCATTACAAATCATATACTTTTAAGCTCAGTACATACAAACATGAAAACATTAACATGTTTGCACATTTTTTGTTCTTATTTCCGAAATGTTTTTTAGTGTCTTCGAAAAAACTTGCAAACATTTTTTTTTGTGTTTCCTTTATATTTACCATAAAGGAAACAATGTTTCTTGTCATCCATTTCAAATGGGTTTTTAGAAACAAAGTTTGCGTGTCTGAACGTGTTTGCCAACATTGTCGACAGCAAACAACGTGAGCCAGACGAGTCGTTCACTGTCGTGGGTTCAACCATTTGTAAAAGAACTTCAAAATTGGTAAAATATATGTGAGTTAAGTTCCTAAAATCACTGCCATAATTGATCTTCAGTTATGACAGAAGCTTATTCGCATAGTACGAACCATTTTGAAGCACCTAGTTTTCTACCTTCTTTGTCTTTTCCAAGAGTCCATTAATATTATTTCTACATACAAACCACTAGCCATAGCAACATCCTCTTCGGTAGACATCTTGAACTCAAATTAACCCTAGATGCGAAATCATGTTTCCCATGTTTGCAAACGGTTTCCCTATGTTTGTAAGCAACAGGAAACATCGAGAAACAACGTTTTCAAACAATGTTTTCTAGGTACACACTAGGATTTATAAGTATGATTTCTTGAAGTCGTTGATCTAACCTAACCACTATAAAAATAAGGGCTGAAAAGTTTTAAATTTTAATAGATCGTAATCGACGCGAAATTACGCAATGGATTTTTTTAGGCGGAAATAAAGAGTAGGGGTGGGAATGTGACTATCTCGGCGAAGTTGATTTTAATCATATTTAATTTGTTGGCGGTGGGGGAACATCCCCAGCGGAGTTACATCACCCCCCATTTGTGTACGGATCCACCCTGGTATCCAATCTGTCATCTGGGCTCTAGAGCTAGATGCGCAGAACTAAGTTAGTTTGTAGGTCGTGAGCTTAAGAAAATTCATGTCAAATGTTTAATCCCACAAATTATACTAAAACTCGAGTGCTTCTTTTTAATTAAATTGTTAGTAATTGGAATAACTAAAACGGGGGTTGGGAAAACTTTACTTCGAACCGCTAAAAAAAAGTTTGAGCCTTACTAGGGTCGTTCTGAAAATCCCAAGGAATCGTATACGTTTAATATTTAGGACCACAGAAACTGTTTTTGTTTGTGTTCACCTCTTATCACTGTGTCGTGAACTTTGTATGAATACTTATTGGCACATTAAAAATATAATACTGACGTATCTTTCAAACAGATTATTTAGATGGATAAATTGGATGAAAATTTTGAAAATAAAATAATTTATATTGAGTTCTGCAAAGCTAATGCTTCCGTGGCTCATTTTTAATAAATATTATGTAACGTAATGGCGGGTCCCATAAAATGGTCAAATAGCCAGCAAGTTGCAATTTCCCCATCCTTGATTTACGGGAATTCAAATATAAACTCAGATCTCAATCAAAATCGATATGAAAATAATTAAAATCAAAGTTTAGTGCATCTGTCACGGCCGAAACGACAAGTCTTGCCGGTTTGCGAAATTACCGGTCATTTCTAGCTTTGGCAAGACAATTCTGGATATAGCCGTAGGAAACTGACCAAAGCAAATAATTTTCTTTTTCTCGTTTATATTTTATTATTTATAATTGGTTAGGTAATGTTAATTTTGGTTGGTACATCAAAAAGGTCATTGGTTCATAGATAATAGAGTAAAATGCTACCTCGCCTTTTTTTAAGCACCATATCTTACTACTCGTTCGGGATATACGCTTACGAACCAATTATACTAATGGTTTAGGAGATTAGGAAGGTTATATTTATAGGAAGTGTACACGTATTTGCGTAGAAAATTATTCTGGACATCCTCAGTACATCCGACTTAGATTCGAACCTCAATATCCCCGTCATCGCCATTCTATTGCGAAAGTAGCGCATTATACCATGCGGCCACCGAAGCGGGTCTATCTCCTTTAAATTGACCAATTAACTTTTAATAACCACTCACAGGTATTACATAAAATCTCTTAAGACTTCACGTGAATTAAAGAGGTACTTTGAGCACTAGCCAGAATGTTGTGGTAAATCCGCGTTTTGACCGGCCAGAGCACCAAATCAAATTTACCCCCATCAATATTTTGCGCTTTAGCTGCATCAGCTGGCCAATGTGAGAAAGAGTCCAGCCAATTCACGAAGTTAGGGGCGGCCAGATTGGGCGAGCGAGCGACTAAAATATAAAATATAACACATTGGTTGTTATGAGAGGTGACCAGACTGGAGCGAGCGACTGAGCGACCGCGATCGACCCGGTACAGTATAGTTTACAGGCTCTAGGGAATATTACTGTATGTTGGTTCATTGAGTGCTAGGAAAACTTCTCATTTTGACATTTTTATTACTATCGATAGGTTTTGTACACTTGCTACTAACGGCCTAATTTTATTGGTAGGATTATAAACCACAAATAAGAATAACCATTAGCATGGAGAGAAGAAACCACAACAATAAATCAAAAACCACCCTCAGTTCACTGAGCCAAGATTCGGAGCCTCCTCGTCAACAACTATCGAGAGCTATCTGCTATCACACGCACGCTCGCCAGTTTGGACACCCAGTCGCTCGCAAGCTTGTCAGTCTGGCCGAACTCGTAGCCGGTTTCCGGCCTTGGCGTAGCACATCTAAAACCAACTATATAAGACACAATCGTACATGCTTTTATATAGTCCGATATAGTTGGGATATTTTTTTAAAATAGGCCAACATTTAAACACTCTTAAATACTCTAATTCAGTGTTATTTATCAAGTAAAACATTCTTTTTCTAAACATATTTAATTCAACCGTTAAGGTCATTTTCGAACTATTTCAAATTTTCAATAAAACGAGTCAAAATTAGATCACCCTTTTAATTTTAGAGCAACAATTACTTACCTCCACGTATGATTTTTTAATATCTAAATAATAATAATAAAGTCTGAACGAAATCCATTAAACTGTTTCGGCTGTAACTTCAAGTACAAAGAACAGATACACTTCCTTGAATCCAGGAACACGTAAAAACGTAAATCGTTAATATTCATCATCATTATTATCTCAAGATACAAATAATGTTAACGATTACATTACTTTCTTTATATTATAAGAAAGCGAAAAAAAAAAACGTCGCGGAAAAGTAAGCTATGTATATAGAAACTATAAAATAAGAGAAAGTGAACGAATTATAAACAATGGCGGATCTAGTGAGAAATCTCTCAAGAGCGCTCAGTCTCGCAGCACATCAACCCAAAAGTAAGACGAGGAGGAAGTTTATTGTTTTTGTTAGCACTATGAGGTTTTATCACACAACTTTTTATGAACGAGATCCTTCCTCCTTATCCTCTTGGCGTTTGTACCCCCTACCACCACTCCAATTAGGAAATTGTTGGACCTCCAAAAAAAAACGAACTCCTAAAAACGGGGTTCCACATTTACGTGAAATTTAAACAAGGTTATATTATTCAACATTTAAACATATAAAACTTTGGTTTAAAGTTATACTAGGGTTGGTAACATATAAATAATGCCAGACCCACTCACTTCTACATACACATACTTAAGTCCAATTTTCATGGGTAGACAGCTATAAAAGTTACTAGATCTACTTTCAAGTATTCATACATCAAGATGTCACGTTTGGGAGATTTTATCAAAAGTATCTATAAAATAGCGGCGACCGGAAAAAAGCCCACACGAAAATTGGGAACAGAAACAACCCCACTTATAAGTCATTCACGAGCTAAGTTTACCTGGATGACATCTCGAAATGTTACTAGAAGTAATCCCTAATATATCACTACGCCAACAGCTGACAGGTATCACTTTGGATGACTGTAATGAAAACCGATGGTAATATATTAATGAGATAGTTAACCACAGTAATTTAGGCCAATATTATTTATATATTTATTTGAGGTCGGACACAAAATTTATTTATAGTTTTATTCCCCTTAAAAAAATATTAACAGCGCTTTCACAAAAACTTCTAACGAACATAGCTTCAAAATAGCGACGGACGAATCTAAACCATATGATTGATCATAACGGTAAACAAGTTTTTTACAATAATGCAGACACGCAGTTGATGAAAATATTTGATTCAGTTAAATATTTCAAAATATTATAAAATAATCATAAAATTATTTATTGTATGTAAAAAAATATCAAATTTTCTCTTTTCCAAGTAAATACGATGCCTGTATTAAAAGGTATTGATGTGTGCACTATATTAAACATAATCAATAATGTCCCAAAACGAAAAATAAGTACTTTTAATTATGTTCAAAATATTGTTTCGAGTTGGATAAAAAGAAATTATATAAAAAATGAAATAGTATGAGAAAACTTAAGTTTATGTTATTTTAAATGTAATATATAACAGGTAATTAAAGATCTTCACATTTATAACAAAAATGTTATCTTTTACAAGTGTTGGCAACCCAAAACCTAAACATATGATTTTCGAACTGTCATCCAGGTAAAAACCTATCATGAACGGAATATACACATTTGTGCACAGGAATAAAGTGCACACAAATAAAAAGGTTATGTTAGGTTACGTTTTGTTATATTATCGTCAGCTGTACGAGGTTTATGGGCCAAACATTATTAGTGAGGGTTTGGGGTGTATATTTCCGTATGCACATGTGTCAGTGGTTTTTTTTTCCGAGGACAATTTTCGTGTGGGCTTTTTTCACCTCCACATCATTCATAGAATAAAAATAGCACTAGAGATGGTTCGAATCCACTATTTCTCGAATCCGAATCTACATTTTATTTTCGAATCTCGAATCCGAATCCTAGCAAATCGTTAAATTTTTTAATGATTTACAAATAGACCTACATTTCACAATATAGGACTAAACTGTAAATTAAGATATATTTTAATCATGCTTTCAATTTCAATCCACTCCAATCACCCCTCGCAAAATAAAGGTTAAAATCCAGCCAAATTAAACAATCTAGACTCATATTATTGTTTGAAAATCAAACCAATCAAAATTTGAGTGTCTTTTAGTTATTTTTAAAAGGGTTGTTAGAAT
>CABEEJ010001958.1:15943-58300 GCA_901482245.1 Timema douglasi
ATATATATATACACACATACACATACACGCGCGCGGGCGAGAGTGAGATAAAGATATGGACATTATTGGGTCCACTTTTTTCAACTTAGAATAATTAACTCTCTACGTGTTTGCTCTCGGACCCTTCCATCTTTCCCTTTAATGGCCTAATCGACCAATTCACATCGCAACAAGATAGTGAAGCGTGAATTAACCGAGGTCAACTGGAGACAAACGCTTCAATAGACCCCAAACCGCTTGGCAGTGCGCCACATTGTCCTGACAGAATTACCAACTCCCTCAATTAAACTAATATTACTGCAAGCTTTCACCCAATGATGCATCATCACTCATTTCTTAGAGCAGCTATAGTATGATTTTGGTAGGAAGAACAGTAGAAGTTAGCTACTAAAGTTACTAAAACAATTTATATATATTCATACATCAAGTCTTGCTATCTGCAGCTGTCACTGTTGACATATATGATCCAATACCTATAGATTAAGGCAAATAATATAATTTAGTAAAACGTTATCAATGTTGGCTGCAAAGAAACATTTTTTAATATTCTCTGTTCTTCTAACCAAAATCAGGGTATATATCTAGTTGATAGCAGTAATCTCGAACCCAGCTTCATATCTTCCATTTGGTCTGGGGTAATGTTCGATTAGGACTAATCTCATCGCTACAGCTGATAGTGGGTGTTATCACCCCCCCCCCTCCCTTTCCACGATTTTAATTACCACAGTAGACCACGTATTACGTATTATTTTGGTTCTTGATTCAAAAGATAACAGTCCCCGTCATATTGGTGTTAATTTACTTCGTTCAATCGAATAACTGAGCCGCGATAATTGCCTCCTCTCTAATCGTAATTTTGAACTCAACTAAATTTGTTGCAGAAAAACGTGCTCTGCTATAAGTTTATCCAGCAAATGATATATCATGGTTATATAACAATGTTGCGTGCTACATAGTCTAAGCGTTGCTTTAGTCTCATAGTCTACCCTGACGCTACGCCCCTGGATAACATAAAATTCCTTATGAATGATATATACTCCATTCACGGTAGGAATTACTCTCTGAAAGGTCTTTTTTCCTACCATTATCCTACTATATAATAGATTTCTGGTAGGGAAAAAGGCCTTTCAGAGAACAATTCCTACCGTGAACAGACTTTAAGAACAATGTTCTTATGGAGTGTCCAATTTACTGAAACCCTCTTAAGAAAACAAACCCTAGTTAGAACAATAATATAATGATATTTGAGTGAAGGCGGGAAAATTAAGATATACATAACGCAAGTTCCTTACCAGGAAACAAAGTCGAGAGTAAGAAAGTCAAGCTGCTATCCGAGACAAGGTGTCAGTGTAATCGCAAGTTTTCTGGAACGAGGGTACGGGTACTTGAGAAGGTTACTTTAGTAAGCGAGATTAAAGTTTTATCACCTTTACTGTTGTGACTAAAATTTGTCACGCAGAGCTGGGATCTATAAAGATAGTAAGACAAACTGGCATGTTAAAAGTATAAATATAAGAAGCGGACCCTAGACATGTAAATATCATCAGACTCCAAGACGTTTAATTTTAACTCAAAGCATGTATTTAAAATAAAATAAAATCGGGTATTAAAATATTACAAGAAATAGTAAGATGATCGAACTGTCTTGCATTTCATTACATTTAAATATTTCAAATCCTGATAATATACTAATTCGCACCAGATTTTCAATCGTGAGCACAAAAATGTGTTTTATTTTCTCATCAAACTAGTACTTGATTAACTATCCTTCTTAGCTCCATCACATTTTATTAAATCATCAACAGCCCATGCGATAAATATAAATTATATATATAATATTTAATTTCTATATCATTTTAATAAATAAATAAATAGGGTGAAGTCAATTTCCTCCACAACTTGATAAGTGGTCTGAGCAAACCCACCAGGTGCTAATACGGGCCCGCTACTAGGTATTCTTTGAATTGAAAAATTACACCTGAACACAGGAATCGAACCCGGGCCCTTCGGCTTAGTACGCCAATAAAAGGGGGCTTTGACACCAAACCTAAAGGGGATTTTGGATATTCCCAAAAGATATTTGGGTGGCCCTCATCTAAACTTTTTTTTAAACTAAAATACTTCTCTATATGCTATTTGGAGTGGTCTTCACCATGATTTTTTTTCTAATTTGATATATCCAGAAGATATTTAGAGTTGTTCTCCATCAGAATTTTTTTGGAAAATTGGATGTTATCACGTGTTATTTGGAAGTGTCATCCGCTGGAAACTTTAAATGGAAATATTTAGTAGATTATGTGCCTCTAGAAGCAGTTTGGAGTTTGATACAAGACCAGTTTTCAGCTTAATATACAATAATACCAGCGGGGAGTGAAATAAATCTAGAGAGGGGCGAGTCTATTTCAGGAAAGGGTGTGAGTGTATTCCGATCGGGAGGACACAAAACTATTTCCCAAGGGGAGAAAACCCTACCCCATCCCTTGTTATTTCACCTCTGTTCGCTTTAGCTCTGTAAGTTTATTTTTTTAAATTTGTTAATTTGGGTCTTGGGCCCGGGCCCATGTTACCAATAGTCTCCCTCTCCCCTAGCTTTCAATTATTCCCTAACTTGTATGTCTATATGTATTCAAGGGGTTAATCCTTGACCCCACCATAAAAGTGGTGGAACTAAACTATTACACCCCGACTACTTATAATTCCTTCCTTGAGGTGTCTTGGAGCAACTCAACCATTGCTATCGGACTACTTTTCTTCGTGGAACCCGCCTCAGTGGCGTAGTTGGCTAACGCGCTTGTCGTGTTGAGCTCGACTACTGATGACGGGGAGATCGAGGTTCAAATCTCGGTCGGGTGAACTGGGGGTGGTTTTTCCTAAATGGTTTTCCACTCTCCCTCCACGCAAATAGCGGGTTCACTTCCTCTAATTCAACCTTCCCAATTCTCAATCCATTAGAGTAATTATTACTTAAAGCGTATAACCCGAACGGGTAGTAAGACGCGGTGCTAAATATTATTATTATTATTATTAATATTAATCTACGCCCCCGAATAAACAAGATAAATACTAATTATTAGCCCTAAGTTTTCTGAAAACGTCAAAAGTAAAAAATAATCATGTATATTATTTCAAACACGCTTTGTGAATATTTGTATTTAAATGTTCTTGAGGGAAGACATAAGGTTGATTAAAAGGAAAAGTATCAATATAATGCCTGGAGAGAGGATGTCAACTATTTAGATAAAACAATTTAGGATGTAATTAAACTACTGCCTTTTAATTAGGCCGAAGTTTAAGTCCCTTAACCTCGCGTCTGTTGTCTCAACTAAAACCGAGTATTTATATCAATTCCGTTATGAAGCACTTTATAATGTTTAACATGTACGTAAATATGAGGTTGATTTTATATACATATTATAAAATCAAACACGTTGAACACACATTACTCGAAAGTCTAACAAATAGCAATCCAATAAAATCCATTGAGTTTTAGTGTAGAAGGCCTGTAAGAATTTGTATATTAAAAAAAAGTCTTAACCAATAATTATGTATATAGAAATTAAAAAAGATAAATATCCTCACCGCGTAGGCCTACACATGTTATAAAAACTTAGAATAGATTCTTGAACAGGCAAACAATTGGTGTTGTTCAAGTACTTTTTCATTAATTAGTTTAATAACAGCTAGCTTGGTATTAGAATGTGATGAGCGCCATTATTTCTTATTATTAAATAATATATCATGTTCAGCATGCTTAAATTTTTCAAGAGTGTCAACATAGGCTTATGTATGAATGTTCCATAATGATTGTATCAGTCAGCTGATATTTATGGTAGTGTGTTTGTGTGCCAGATAGCATCTCGCTTTGATCAATACCAGACAAAGTTTCGGACGTTTCCGGCGTTCGGTCGGGAAGGTTCGGGACAGCTTTGTAGGCTGCAGCTGTGGACACGTCTCACCAGCAATGAATGCTCACGTGACCTTGAGTCGAGGACCTGAAGTTGCGCTAGAGTCCCGTCGTCAGTAAAAACACACACAAAAAAACCACGCTAGCGTTACTAGAAACTATGGGTGTGCCCACCAAGTGTCGGGAGTTGTCGTTCTCCATTCCCTAGACACTCACTTTGTACACTGTGCCTGACTACCCGTCCAGGCTATCTGCATAATTATATATTAATTACTATAATGGGATAGGAATGCGGAAATGTACCCACATTTTCTTGGATGGAAAATGGGAAACCATCGACCCACACACCTATATTACACCCGACCGGTTTTCAATCACGACCTACTCGTCACAGGTAAACCAAGACCAAATGAGCTTGTTATTTAGATTGAATGTCCACTGATGCGGGTTCGAGTCCATGATAAAATGGCATGCATATCTTCTATATTAATACAATGAAGTGTTTGTCTGTGTGCGATGCCCAGCCAAATCTACGGCACGCAGAGATCTAAAATTTTTAACATAGGTGGACGGAAGATGAACCCAAAGCCAAATTTTTAATTAGGCTATTTTTAACAAATTTTCGAAGAAAATATTGTTGATCTTCTCATGGCAAATTGGGCACCATGGGCGGGAGGGGGGCAAAGCCGTGCAGGATTGCTAGTATGTGTGTGTGTATATATATATATATATATATAAAAGTTATGTTTAAGCAGATGTACTTGACGATTTAGTGGAAACATTCAAGTCATCTGGTTTTAAGGTTTAACAAAGAAAATATATTGGCATATTTATGAAAACCTATGCATTATATATATTTTTTAACAACAGTTGAAATGCGCACATAATACAGGCCTATTATACAGTGTATAGGCTAGTATATCCCAATTTTCTTACGAATGGCCAAATGTGACCACTAGAAAAAGTTTTTGATCTACTTTCTCCACATTTATACATCAAGATACACTCTATGAATGTCACTTTTAATAGATAATTGTCTATAAGGTAACACTAAGTATGGCTATCAATGTTGGCAGCACCAAGTATATTTTTATTTTCTGCAAAGTGTTCCAAATGCCCACTAGAAAGAAAATCAAGGTAACATATGGACTTTGTGGTTTTTCCTAAATTGTTTTCCACTCTCCCTCCACGCAAGTGCGGGTTCACTTCCTCTAAGTTCAACCTTCCCAATTACTAATCCATTAGCGTTAAAGAGTTTCATCCCCCCTAGCTCTTTCAACGAATAATACATACCCTCGGAGACCCGCAATACCAACATGGGGTTAGATGAGTGGTTTTCACCCCTGGAGTCGCGGAATGTTTCGAGTGTGGTCGCGATCCTCATTTAGGGTTGAGGCTATAGCTTTATATTTAGAGTAGCTTTGCTCGTGACTAATGTAGTTCCAGAGCAGTTTTTTGATAGGTCTTACCGTTTAGCCACAAGAGACCTCTAAAGAAAGGTCCGCACCGACTTTAAATTGTTCCACCATTTTGAATTTTTTTTGGGGGGTTAAACTTTTTTTTTTTACTTTTCGAAAATTTCCCATCGGTTAGAGGCTAGAAGCTATAAGTTATGCAAAATTTCAAGTTTCTAGCTCATCTGGAAGTGGGTAAACATTAATGTCAGTGAGTGAATCAGCCAAGTGGATTTATAATAGAATAATAATAATAATAATAAAGTGTAAAGATTCAAAGAAAAATGTAAACTGTTAGTTTTATGCAGAAAAATTTTGGGTTATTGTCTAGGTTCCTCTTGGTTAACTAACTCTGATCTCGTGCTTAGGCAAATAGTGATGTTATCATAACTTCCAAAACACCCACTGGGATAGTCGCTTCTCTTTTGAGATATCTCAATTGCATTCGTATAATCATTATTTAAGCAATGCATAACAATTAAATCAAGAACGCTCGTTTGATTTGACGGTGATGAAATCAAGATTCTAACTCCGCCCGGGTGTACCGGAGATGATTTTTACTAAACAGTTTCCCCCTTCCCCTCTAAATGCAAATAAAAGTAAATTTATTCTAAATTTTACCTACCCCACTTATGTGATTAAATGCTGATAGCCCGGACGAGGTGATAAAGATTCAGTGAAAATAATTTAAAAACTAAGATATGAACGCTTGTAGAAAAGGTATCGCAATGGTTTCAAAAGACAAAACTAGGGCCATTGTCTTGATATAAGTATACAACCATTAGTAAACAAATTTGGGAAACATTGACAATCTTGTTTGATACACGCCATTTACAAGATGGCTGCATAAATATGAGAATATTAATTATTATGATTAAAATTCAAATCTGACCTATATGCATTTTATAATTTTAAAAGAAATACAGATACAATCGAATAAACTGTGTCCTAAAGACAAAACGAACAGTATAAACACACCTAAACAAAGAGATAAGAGATAACTAAGCTGAGTAGTTGGGCTTCATGTGTTAGAGAATTGTTAAGCACCTGATAAGGAATAAATATTTAACCATATGCAGAGAAAGAGAGAACGAGACAGAAAACCGGTAGTGCACAAAAGGCTTCATTTGATTCCCTCCCCTCACCCAAACTTTTGTTTCGCTTCTTTGTTGTCATGGAAGGGAAGTCTTATTATCTTGTTTGTGGAAGCTTATCAAGACCGGAGAGGGAAGGGAGACGACCTACTTTCACACTAGAGTACCAAAATGCTAGATTTCAACTTTGTGCTTGTGTAGTCTTCTGATGTCTGTATATGGATTACACACTATGTTTCGTGTACGTGTACGAGAGAACATGGGTTTTTTGCAGTTTTTATAGTAACACTTTTTTTAATCAAAATAAATCTAATAATTCTCCAATAGAAACATTGAGTTAGATAAAATGTTTCTCATCTCACTATACTCATAAATGACATATTCAACAACATTGTTGGAAATTAAGGGTGTATGGCCCAAAATTAATATTATATAGGTCAACCTGGATCGGTGTATTAAATATGGATTAAATGTATATTTTAAGCACAATGTTTACTCAAAGTTTGAAATTTCGGCATTTAATGCAACAATTTTTAGAAAAACCAAATGATGCAAAGATTTCATATTTGGAATGCTAGAAGTACTTGAGGAGGTTTATTAATTGAAATACATATTATTTCAACGAACCTTCAATAAAATGCGTAAAAAACTACCAAATAAATGTAATATTCAATTAATTATTTTGTATACTTAAAACATGTGTAATAAATGGGGGAAGTAAATAAATTAATGCCGACTTCTTTTAACTTTATAATGATACTTCAGTCACATTAATATTCAATCTGAAACTCATGAAAATTGATGCAAGCTGAGGTGCTACATATTTTGCCCCCAGATTTAAAAAATATATCTGATACAAGCCCGCAATAGCCGAAACAGAACGGCCTGGTCAGAATAGAGCAGACAGCTCATCCCTTCTCACTGTCACTAGTTGTCTGGTCTTGAAACCCTCAATCTGTAACTAGTGGTTTTGGCATGATTGTACAGCTTATCGCCCTGACACATCACCACCTCTCTTTAGGGATTGTTACCTGTGGGCCTATCCCGGATATGTTGAGAGTTTATTTCACCACGGCGAATCTAACCATGTTCAACTCAAACTCGTAATTTCATATCCATAAAGTAGCCATTCCTGAGTTTAAAATCTCGCAATTCGTGTTGAGTCTTCTAATTTCATATTAAGCGAAAAATTCCAAACGGGCATATCCCGGAGATGTTGCGAGTTTCTCTCACAACGGCGAATCTCACCATGCTCAACTCGAACTCGTAATTTCATATCCGTAAAGTAGCCATTCCTGAGTTAAAAATCTCGCAATTCGTGTTGAGTCTTCTAATTTAGTATTAAGCGAAAAATTCCAAACTTCCGGTGTCAAAAATTGTGATTTGAGATTAACTTTATAGTTGTGTGAATGCACTCTTCAGCCATTTAAACAATAGAATAACAAAAATGTTGTCTTCGCCATCTTCGTTTTATCTTGGTTTTATTTTTGTTGGTTAAGTTTAGCTCGATAAAATCTAAATAAAAATGGATTGGAAGAGAATAAGCAAAGAGCAAAGGCAGATTACACTTGATGTAGGTACCATACTTTATATTTGTTTGTTTCGCTAAATAATTAAATAAAAAGCTTTTACTAGTATATCTTATCACATCATGTATGGACTATCTTAATAACCTAAAAAGCCAAAATTAAATCACACACAGCATATGGATAGAATGCCTTTTTATTTGATAATACCGTTTATTAAGCCTGAACAAATTAATAAATTTATTATCACTCAGCTCAAAAGCGTCTTCGCGTTCACGAAATATACGTGGCATTCTATTAGATTCATTTTCGAATTCTTCAAGTTCTCTTATTATTAACTAGTCCGTCTATGCTTCCACCATTTTACATTTTGTCCAACAACAAATACTTTCGAACTATCTGTTGCGAGATAACGATTCCGAGAGGTAGAACCGGATGAAAAAAATCTCAATCCGTTCCGATTTTTTCCCCAAGAATAGCTAAATAGAAAAAGTTTCGAGATAGTTGGTCAAATAACTTAAAAACTATATTATGTTATTTAACTTTAATAATAAACTTTTTTTGAAAACTCTTTTGAAATCTGGAACCAAATCCGGAACCTCCAACTTAACACGTCAATATCTTGCCAATGAACTACCCAGGGCTAATCCTGTTTTAGGGTAATTTATCGGTCATATTTTAATGGTTAGCCGGTAATAAATGTGTAAAATCGTCGGCAATTTAATAACAATTTTTATTAATTGTAAATGGTTTCTTGGATATAATTTGTAAAGCAGAAGTCACCAACCTTTATTTAGCTGCAGACCACATAAATGTTTTACCAAGACGCATTAAACCACTAATTAACTATTTAGCAAACAATTTTAGAAAATTATTTTAAGAATGACCTTGAACAAAGAATACAGCGTGAGATGTTAATATGGATGCACAATTGTGCATATATTAAATAAATACAGTTATATTCCATTCACCGTAGGAATTGACTTCTGAAAGGCCTTTTTCCCTACCATAAATCTACTATATAGTAGGATATTGGTAGGAAAAAATACCTTTCAGAGAGTAACGCCTACCGTGAATGGAATATAGATTACTTTTTACCTTCTCATACCTCTCTGATTGAGAAAAAATAGTAATTGTCAAAAAAATCATGTATAGTAAAGTCTCAGAAACTCGACCTAATTTGGACTAAGATGGTGTGTTATTGAAATGTTGAGTTTTGCCAATTAACTTGTATAAGATGCATGTTCAATATGGCATGTTTACTAAACAAGGATGAATCACATAACAGTATCGAATATTATTGGTACAGTAGTATTGTACGGTACAATAACAGTAATATACATACAGTACAATATATTATGTGTTGATATGATTGTGTGTATACATACGTGTTATATACAGAAATGCATTACAATACTGTATAAATATAACATTGTATTGATTCGAATAACACGTTAATGAATTGGAAAGTGAACCAACACAGCACTTTTAAAAACACCACAGCGAGACTGTTCCACTCGAGTTACACAAATAAACAGAGGTAATACAGTTGAATGACCTTTTATTGTGATGACTGGCGCCAACAACTGTGTGTACGTGCACATGTCGAGTTACCGAGACGCTCCTCTACTTAGATCTCGCCTCACTTTCAAACAGATAAATGAACTGCTTTCTATAAAAACATCCGGCATGTGGAACAAAGTATAGTTTCTACAGCGCTTATTTTGCTGACAATTTTAATTATCGGTCTGTATGACCGCAGATCGATATGTGCAGCATGTGTGAAGAGTTGACCACTAAAATTTAAAGCCCACACATATGTGAACCAGCGAAGTGTGCAGTTCAGGCTAAATACGATGTTCATAAAAGAAGACGCGAAAGATTTGATAGGTTACATGAAGTTACAAAAATATCCAGAAAAAAATATGTTGCAGGCATTTCCTTTGATTTCATGCAAAATCTCCCACTTCAGAACATCCCAGAGCAAGAGATGTTTTACACGAATAAGTTGTGGGTGAATGTATTTTGTATTCACGAGCTAAACACAGACAAGTGTCATATACATGTATCATGAAAGGTAAAGGTAAAATGGGGGCAAAATATTTTTCTTTCTTTCAAAGGTTATATTGATAAATTTGTTATGAAAAGGTAGAACAGTGTTATCTTTTCTGTGATTGTTGCCCAGGACAAAATAATAATCATGCCATGATAAGAATGTGTCTGGGGCTGGCAGATTTACAACTATTTAAGATCAGACTTTACTTTCCTGAGAAGGGCCATTATTTTCTATCCTGCGACAGGAATTTTGGGGTGTTTAAAAAACGGATTAAAAATCAGATCGTGTCCACTCAATATAAGAGTACATGGCCATTATTGTAAATAGAAAACGAAACGTTACAATTAAGTTAGTAGAACCTCATGCTGGAAATATAAAAAAGGATCCTGCTTCATTCAAGGACTTCTAGTACAATGCAGTTACACCTAGTGTTTTTGAAGCTATTCCAGTCATAGACGGTTGTGAAAAATACGATTTATCTATGGAAGGTTACTTTCAGATATTTTTCATGAGTGAACACAATGGAAGCATACCCAGCGGGTAGAGTTCGTATACATTCAAAGAAGACTGATGACCTGAAAAAGATAGTGAAGTATGTTGAGAATGAAGATGCCAAGATCTTTTGCTCTTACATGATTTCACAGCCAAAATTCTCTTGTCCAATTGATGCTCACGAATATAATGTGTTTTAATGAACAAAATGCAATAACCTTGTAGTGCTGTTCATGTATGGAGCATACTATTATTCAGACACGCTTAGTTTTTCTTGTTACTTTTGAACTTAATACTTTCACATGTCTTTTTTTTCGGAATTTTTTTAAAGGTGTAAGCAATTTGTAAATAAAATATTACACATTGTTAATAACAATAAGATCTGCCAATTTATGTGATAAGAGTTTGCTGGCATACCTTAAATTGCTTAGGTTAAGTGGAGAAAGGAACTAAGTTGTAACGTTTTAATTAGCCATTAGCACGTACAAGCAACGAAACCCTGTAAAAGTTAACAGTTACTACTCAATCTAATAAGTTCTAATAATGTGTGGCAGATATAGACTAACTTCGACATCACAAGTGGGAGACGCCCCAACGAACGAGACAATTCTACTAGGAAGACAAACACGATTCAAACATTTAACATGAGGAAGTCGACGAGCAAATGAAAATGAGAAAGGCATCAGTCCAGAGTCAACTAGTGTGATCTCTGATGAATCCCCCNCCCCCCCTTTTCCTACATTGTGAATCATTGCCAAATATGATCAGTCCCGCTGGTATAAATGGGCCTGTCCTCGGTTCACGTTCACCTATTCTATTGTTAGAACTTGACGGAGGAACTGCGGAAAGAGCTTCACAAGTTTCAAACGAGGAAGACGTACAGAAGGCCACGATGAGTGAGGCGTCTGAGTCACCCCCTCGTCGCAGAGTTTGCTACGGAGGTTGTTATAAGTATTGAGGAATTATGAAGTCCGTACACGTCGGTATTACTTACTTTTTCCCCCTATGCCCTTCAGGTATAGTTTATATTTTTGAGCTTTGAGCTCTATAGTTCAATGTCCTGATGACATAAGATTAGTGTGTCAGTTTTACTGACTTATCTCCCTATGCCCATATGGCAACATTTATAGCTTTATGAACTACCATTTTATGTCTATTAAACTTAGTCGCAAATATTAGGGTCATGTTTAGACTCCTTAAACTATATGACCATGCTGCGGCTAGTTTAAGGAATAGAACTTAATATTAGACGAGACCAGGTTATCTAGGATTATCTTTCACGAGCTATATTCCATTCACCTTAGGAATTGACTTCTGAAAGGCCTTTTTCCCTACCATAAATCTACTATATAGTAGGATATTGGTAGGAAAAAAAGACCTTTCAGAGAGTAATTCCTACCGTGAACGGAATATAATTGGATCTGTAACTGACACTTGTCTCTGATGTGTCTGAGTACCGGCATGCGGTACGCAACCTGTGGAAGTGCTACTAGTTCATAGTAGTGACCCGCGGGGTTTTTCTATTGTGTTTGGTGCTCTTGTGGAGCCTTTAACATTAGTAATACTTATCGCTATTATGGATAGTAATGTTGTCCTCTTTAGTAGGGAAACAGATTAAAGATATTATTGATTGCTCAGGCAGCATTAGTTAGGAAGAGCCCGGCTACAGTATTAGTAACATCTAGTTTTCCTGGTAGTTCGCCTAGTACTGATAGTATTATTGTACTTTTTCTAGGAGGTTATAACGTTATAATGCTAATTGTTTAACTTTCATGGGAGTCAACTCACTCTCACTCTAATTAGCTCTTGCTAATTACCTTCCTCGTAGCTCCTTACTTAGGACTAATTCTGTGTGGCTTAGTTTTTTGTAAGTTTAGTTGAGCAGTTGCTGCTAGTCTTAGTCAATTGACTGGTGTTAAATAATGTATTGTAAGTTTGAATTTATATTTGAACGCCACCACTAAGTTATAGTACTGTGGAGTCGCTGCCTTTATCGCATGTGATTGATCAGAAAATGCCCTGCTTTAACGAGGTACAAGCTTCATGATAACACCAATTACCTATATGTGTGGGTAATAGGATGTACCTAGGTGCTTCACACCTGATGCTCCTTCGTCGAGCTATATATTGTATCATTGTATCCGTTCACATCCTTATGGTTAAATAATAATAATAATAATATTTAGCACCGCGTCTTACTACCCGTTCGGGTTATACGCTTTAAGTACTAATTACGCTAATGGATAGATTCGAACCTCGATCTCCCCGTCCTCAGCAGTCGAGCTCAACACGACAAGCGCGTTAGCCAACTACGCCACCAAGGCGGGTCTTATGGTTAAACAATGGGTAGTTTGTAAAGTTTCTACCTGTAATTCTATGTACTTCCAAAACTCATATTGCTGTAAAAATAAACTGATTTGTTAAACTTTTGTAAAATGTTCTCATATTGTTACCGTAACAAAGTTTAAAATTTATAAAAAATAAACAAAAAACAAGTGAAATCTCTTAATAGTGGACACCTTCCGGGAACAAAAAAATGTCCGTTATAAGGAAGTGTCCATTATTTGGAAAAATAATTTTAAAATGTTTAAAAAGCATACCACTTGAATACATTTTAACCTATATGGGCCTATGTACTGTGGGTATTAACTAAAACCATATACATAATTACTTTACTGTGCAGTTTTGTATGCAGGATGACTAACAACAAAAACGTAGCATACTGTAAACAACCTGTATGACGAAAAGTAAAGAAAATAAATTTAATTATAATCATGTCCAATTAGAAATTTTTCCAGCCAACCTGCAGAAGCCTTAGGGCCAGTTTCATAGTCAAATTTAGTGTGCCTCAAGTGCGGCGCTACACTAAATACAAAACGACACCTACCTAAATTCGAATGGAATGGGCCGTTCTCGCATAGGAAACTGGCCCATTCCATTCTGGTTTAGGTAGGTGTTGTCATGTACTTAGTGTAGCGCACGCACTTGAGGCGTACTAAATTTGACTATGAAACTGGCCCTCAAAGTCACCTAAACCCAACTCTTTAGCCATTGCCAATGCCTTTTCACAAATTAATGTTTCAAACAAGGGAATGTTATTGGCTCTAGAACCATTCAAAGGTAACATTATCAACAGCTTGTCCTTGCGTTTTCGGAAATGCTTTTTCACTTAATTGGTTTTAATTGTTGGCCAAAGATTTCAAAATTTCATATTTATTCTTCAGAATGTTACCAATTTGGGGTTTCCCCACGTCAAATTTAGTAGCCAATCACAAACACTTAACTTTTATTTTGTCCATCAAAGTTAAACGCTTACGTTTCTGATACTTTAAGAACCGACAAAACGTATCACTTTTAATAAAATTACAACATAAAATTATTATTATTACCACGTCTTACTACTAATCGTTCGGGTTATAAGCACTTAAACTAATGTGTAGAGTTAGGGTGATTGTGAGATGAAATGGAGGACCTACAGTTTAACGTGGAATCCGAACCACGGCGGAGGCCTGGCATTCCCCACATTCATTCCCCACATTCACAAGATGTCTTGTCAGAGGTGAAGGAAGGGTTTGGCAATCAGATAAATCTGTGCTGGGACCAAGGATTGAACCGTGGACCCCAGCACATAAGTCCGACACCTTACCCCTAGACCACCAGGTCACCCTACAACTTAAAAGAATCACAAGTTTATTCCCTGAGAGCGCACGAGTACAGACTAAACATTTCAAACAACCCCTGCTAATGACTCGAAAGGGGTGGAAGCTATGACCTTGAAATACCTTAGTCTTTTCTGTGTAGGCTATTTGTGAAACATCGACTAGAGGGGGAAGGCTGCACTGATATACCTATTAATTTTTCTCAGAATACGCCACTGATATAGCTTGCAATGAACTTAACTAAAACTCCAGGACTACTATTTCAACGCTCTTTCCGCATCCTGACCACTTGCCCACGGGAATTAGGAGGTGTAGCGATTACAGTAACTTAATTTCAACAAAGTCTTTTATTGTGAAATCCTTTTCTCTCTCTATAAGATCAACCATCCGAATTTTCAATTTTACGGACTAACCTAGGTCCTAGTTAGTCCTGATTCTATTGTAATGTATTATTAAATCACCATTAGTTCCCCTTATATATTTAAGAAACAATACAAAGCCATAATTGCTTGGTGTTCCATCTTATCAATAGCAAAAAATTCAACAGATGATTTTTTTTTGTTATTTATAAAAAAATCATATTAATAAAATCATATTTCACCATGGTAAAGCTTAAAAATAGCGCAGTAGTCCTTGTCTATTGCCACCTTAAACTGAAACGCGTGGATACACGATGGAGTTTTATTTGAAGAAGGTACACAATGCATTTCCAAAACCACAGTGAAAAGTCACAAAATAACATCAATGACTTGCCAATAAATATACATTCAGCTTCATATTGTCCACATAATTTATATCCTGCCACCTATATACCTAATCAAATTACAACTATTCTTAGGAAAAAAAAAAATCTTACCGGAAACTTTTTTTTTCTTCCCAAACGCATATAACAAAACTGTGTTTTCCTTTGTTCCTACCAACTTCAAGGTCGCAACATTTTAATAATTAAATAGGGATTTTCCCATTTCGATTCCGGTTAAAAGTGTGGAAAATACCCACATCTGTTCCGGTAGTAATACGTTACCAAACATACTTACTCTATGACACTAGGAACTCAAAAGTTCACTATCGCACTTATCCCCATCCTGAACTAGTTCTATCCAGTCCACCTCATTACACCCTATCTCTTTCAGGTCCATTATAATGTTATCCTCTATCTGCGTCTAGATATTCCAAATGGTCTCTTCCCACTGGGACTGCCCGTCAGTACCCTGAACACGGTTCTAGATTCTCCCATTCGTGCTGCGTCCAGCGTAATCTACGAAACTTTATCCTAGCAATATCTTGTGATGACAGGGTATGTAATTAATTATTATGTAACCTCTACTCATCAGTAGGCTCATGCCTTTTTGGACCACATATTCCTAAGCACCTTGTTTTCGATTCTTAATGTAAGGTAAGAGACTTCGTTTCACATCCAGTGGCGACAACCAGTAAAATTATTCTTTTGTATATTCCGAGGTTTACATTCCTGGACAACAGGCGAGATTACAACTTACTGATCGAGTAATAGCATGCATTTCTCGGCTGCATTCTTTTCCTGATTTCCAATCAATACCATTATTTATAATTAATATCGGTTATATCATAGTGTTGAGTATGATGTAATCCAAACCACTATCGTCATTCGTCTTACATTAACAGTCGCGTGTGCATATATATATATGTATATATAGTGTAAATAAATATATGTTACAAACTTCTGGGGTATAAAGGACGTCCAAAGTAGACCAACTTTTAATAAGGAACTCGTGTCCGGAAACTATTTGCGCGTTGCAGACTAGAACTGTTAGAATGTTCAGTAATATGAATGATTCTCATAATACTTTATTTTTATTGGCTTACATTACATAAAAAAAAGTTTAGAAATGCCAAAGCAAATGGCTGCAATAGTTGCTCAAAATGACGTCCACCAACTGCGAAGCAAGTATTGCACCTGCGAAGCATGTTCTGATATACACTTTCAAAAATGTCAGGCCTCATTTGGATTTATTGCCCTGCGGCGAGAATTCGTGCTAGCGGATCTTCTTCAGTTTCAACATGGGTTTCGTAGACCAGGCTTTTCATGTAGCCCCACAAAGGAAAAAGTCTAGCGGAGTTAAGTCCTATATTCCATTCACGGTAGGAACTACTCTCTGAAAGGTCTTTTTTCCTACCAATATCCTACTATATAGTAGATTTATGGTAGGGAAAAAGGCCTTTCAGAAGTCAATACCTACGGTGAATGGAATATAGGAGCACGGAGGCCATTCTACTAGCCCTCCTCGACCAATACATCTGTCCTCAACTACTTGGCTGAAATATTCTCGGACGGTGAGTGAAAAGTCTTATACAACCACATCTGTTGGATTCGTAACGGTACGTCTTCCAACAATTAATCTGCCGATACTTCTTGCACGAATATCAAATAAACGGTGCCAGTGAGACGGGGTGGAAGAAGGTAAGGACCAATTAAACGACCGTCGATAATACCAGCCCACAAGTTGATGCTTAGTTGTTGTTGGAATCTAGCGGGGCGAGTGGTTGACGATTTTCTTCGTCCCAAACATGGCTGTTTCTTGAGTCGAAAATTCCTTCCCTGGTGAGGGAAGCGTCATCGGTAAAAAGAACAAGCTGTGGAAATTCAACTTGCAACAGGCAACGTTACACAAACCAGCAAGAAATGTAAACTCACCGCAGAAAATCGGTTTGACTCATTGCTTGAACTCTATGCGGATGGCAGGGATGGAGCTGTTGTTCATATAGAACCTGCCAGACGCTCATATGATTAATACCCATGTCATGTCCAATGGTTCGGCTGCTAATGGATAGGTTATGTTCAACCTTATGAAGCACTTCTTAAAATCATGCAGTACGACGGTTCCTCCGACCTCAGCTTACCGTGTTGGCTGTGAAGGTTCCTGTTTCCCGCAATCGTTGAAAAACTCTGACAAACACTGTTCGAGATGGAGTTGGACGACTTGGAAATCTGTCTGTATAAACCCGACGTGCAGCTCTACCATTACAATAAGCCTCACCGTACATTAGCACCATGTTAGCGTAACCGATAAAAAATATACCCATTCATGATTTACTGTAAGTGAAAATTAAGAGAGATTAGGGTGTTTTAGCAAAACATTTGACGTCTAGAGTGATCGTTACAATGGTTGAGACCCCTCACGTGATCATGACGGCAAGAGTGGATTGGGTTAGGGGTCAGTTTTATGGGGTCTTGCATGCCATCTCTGCCTGATCTGGAAGAATATTCCGGGTGTGGAGTTTCTGCATTACTTGTTCAACTACATAAAACCGTATATTTCATCTAGTTCTTCTCAATAAACGACTATTAGTAGAGCCTACCACCATTATTTAATCCCACCTAACTCTAGCCATTAAGCTATCCTGGCATATTTTCACACGGAGTATGATGGGTAGCCAGAAAAAGGTCTAAATACATATATTATATGTAATGAAAAACTACACTAGATACAGGAATCGAATCCGGGACTCTCGGTTTAGTATGCCAAAACTTTACCACTGAGCTATCTAAGGTAGTAAGACACAGCGATTAAAAATAACTATTTAAGATCCGTTCCGTATCCAAGCTCATTCTTAGCTAATAGTTTTAAGGCATGCAGATAATCACAGAAATTATCATTACTTTTAAATTAAAAATTATCATTTAAAAAGAATGAGGACAGCAAACTTGAGCAAATAAAAAAATACCCGCGTATTATTCTACGTCTACGAGCACAGAGGTTACAGAGGGTAGTATAATGACATTACAGCTGTTATGGCACTGGCCGGATATTACCAATTACGAGCCATTCACGTAAGATCCGTGAGAAATGGCGTTGATGGGGCTTTATACACAGCGCTGCCACATTTCGAATGCTTAACCCAACAGTATGATAATTGGATTATATACTTTATTAAACAATAGTATTACTATTAGCGCAATCGATTTAGAGCAATTTTACGTTAAAAAATTAATCGTAATAAATATATTTATTTTTAAAACGTCTTACTATTCATTTGGGTTGTAAGTTTCTTAAAATATTAAAATGCTTTAATGCCCGCTAATGGGAAGTGACAACACTTTATTCACACGTTTTTTATACCAACTTACTATATTAGTGCACGGCTTACAAAACAACTTGATCTTAAAAGACACGTATCATCAAGTTACTAGGTCATCAATTTATAACTTCGAAAGGGGTTTAAGACATTTATAATTACATTATTAATGGATATTTTAGCCATGCCTGAAGTGTAATCCTGGTACCTTAGCAAAGTTAACTACCACGCTATTCTGCTGCAAGTTAATCTGTCGGACTTCCATGTTTCAAGCAAATTATTTTGACATCTGGATCTATGTTCTGGGAGACGGTTTGTCATTAGCAAAGTGCAAATTTAATCGGCTTCACATTTAAAAATAATAACAATTAAATAGACGTAATATGCCCCAATATTGCAGTATGCATCAGAAACCTGGGTGATGAAGGAAAGGGATAAAAAAGCAGGATAAAGGCATGCGAAATGAAATTTCTGAGGAGTAGTTTTGGGAGTGACAAGGATGAACAGAGAGAGAGAGAGAGAGAGAGAGAGAGAGAGAGAGAGAGAGAGAGAGAGAGAGAGAGAGANAGGCGAGATTGTTGTGGTATGGATATGTGAAAAGGATGGAAGAGGGGAAGACTCCGAGGAGGATTCTCGAAATGGAGGGGGCGGATAGGAGGCCAAGAGGAATACTCACAGATAGATGGATAAAGGGAGATAGGAGAAGAGTGGCTAGGGCCGGCGGGGAGGAAGAAAGGTGGTGGGAGGACAGAAATACCCTGTCAGTGGCAGTGAACTGCATGATAATGATGATGATAAATTAGTCACAATTGACTAGTACCCCTAACAAATTTTACTTGGTTAAAAAAAACTTCTTGCTCCAATCCTTGGGATTAAATTGTTTTTATAGATTTTTACTTATAGGTTACACGATCCCAAACAATTTTGCAAAGCTAATTTATTCTATTCCATTGAACATTAGCGTAAGTGCGTATAACCCGAACGGGTAGTAAGACGCGGTGCTAATAATAATAATAATAATAATAATAATAATAATAATAATAATATAAATATAACCTTCAAATCTTCGTAAACTTATAACCCTTAAAGATATTAAATTTTTTTAAATATTAAAATCAACAACATTCTTAAAATTAAATTTGTTTATGATCTCTCTAATATTGTTTACTGGTTGCTTAGCACAACATATTTTTAGCAATACCTTTAAAACCAAATTCCATACCATTTATTTATTGCATAACTGGATGAAATAATGCATCAAAACGAAACATGGGAACATTTAGTTCTGTTTTTTTTATAGTGAACTTAAAAATAATAAAACCTCTTATGTCAAGAATTTTTCTTAAATTCGGGTTAGGAATTTGTAGGATAAATGAAATACTGATTCATAAAATACTGGGTTAAACCCATCTATAATAAATAACAAATTATCTCAAGAAATTTGAAAATTGTCACTTGAACAGCGAAATCAGACAGCTGGAGTAGCTACAGTAGCCCCATGGCTTCTTTGGTGCTGACTGACAGCTCACAGCTAACAGCTGACAGTCAACATTTAGGTATATAGCTAAATTTTGACTATCATATTCGGAAAATTGAAAAATGACACCTAGACACGGGAATCGAACCCGGGACCTTCAGCTTAGTACGTCAATGCTCTTACCACTGAGCTATCCAGGATTCGTACCGTGCCTATGTTCACTAAGCCGAAGGTCCCGGGTTCGATTCCCGTGTCCAGGTGTCATTTTTCAATTTTCAGAACATGATATCTAAATGGTGTTATCCTCACTAAAATGCATAAATGATAGCTTCGGCTATTTGATTCATTAATATATGCAATCCCGTACAGTTATAATATAATTGTCAAATGGCAGCAATAAGCCAATTACCGAGTCGCGGGTGGCTGCGATCTTATATAATCACGTACTTATAAGCTGACGACTTCCGCACGTCCATAATAGACTCTGCCTTAAACTATGAGTGAAGAGTGAAGAATGACCATGAACACGGGACGAATCCTGGATAGCTCAGTGGTAAGAGCATTGGCGTACTAAGCCGAAGGTTCCCGGGTTCGATCCTGTGTCCAGGTGTCATTTTTCAATTTTCAGAATATGATATCTAAATGGTGTTATCCTCACTAAAATGCATACATGATAGCTTCGGCTATTTGATTCATAAATTTTGACTGTCAGAAGTGACAGCTGCTAAACACATGTTTTTGCAGATCATATGGTTCGGCGTAGGGATACATAATTTGGTCTGGTAGTTTTTCAAAGCCGTGAGCTGTCAGTCAGCACCAAAGAAGCCATGGGGCTAATGTAGATAGCTTCCCCCTTGCTGTTTCTTTTTCATTTCCGTTCGTAACTATATCTAAAGGGACCTTATTAAGGTAGAGAGGGGGGCAGGGTTGTCTTCAGACAAGGTTCGGTTGGAAGCCGCACTTCTGGCTTGGGTAAAGCAGATAAAAAAAACCCCTCATAAACAAGCAAGTCATTGAAAGAATATAGGATCCAAACAAAACCAGTTTTTCTTGAAATGAGATTTCTACAATGAAAAGGGATGTGTGTTATCTTGAAGTTGTGGTTCTCAAACTATCGTGCGCGGACAGCCCGTGTTCCGTGATAAATATTAGCTATACATAATTTCTTTGGACAGATTTTCTGTGTGATAGTTATATTCACAAAATATGCCTGGTGATAACATTATGAAAAGGTCCGCAACTAAAGAAAGGTTGCAAACCGCTAATATAGAACACCATTGTGACAATACATAAACGTAATTTAATAATAAAAAAGTGTATCTACCACTAAGAACGTAATTTAATTAAAAAAAGTGTATCTACCACTAAGAACGTAATTTTGTTTTGTTTATGTGGTCTAGTGGCCAAAGTTTCTAGTTACAGATCCAGAGATCCCGGCTTCGATCACAGGCGCTTCTAAAATGTATCTCTGAAACAGTGGGCCTGGAACGGGTTCAATATCAGCCTCGTGAGGAAAAATGAGCTACATGAATAAATAAGTTGCAATTCCAGTTTAGAAAACTGAGATTAACGGCCGTGGGGCACGTTTTACTGACCATATGACACCCAATGCGACCCGATTACATCAACGGAAATACACCATTTAAGAATGTTATAACTTATGCACAAAATATTAAAACCTTTTACAGATGGTCAATTTAATTAAAAAAAACTTGATAACAGCTACATTTCTATATGACCCGTATGATCAACAACCTAGACACTGATTTTGGTAGGAAAAACAGATTCTGGTAGTTTCTCAAGTTAATAAAACAATTTTTAATTAGTGTAGTTCAACATAAAGTCATGTTATCTGCAGTTGTAATTTTTGACAGATAATATCAACACCTATAAAATATCACAGATAATATGGTAAAATGCTATCGATGTTGACTGCAAAGTAATATGTTTGAATTTTCTAAACTGTTCTTCCGGTAAAAATCCGGGTATAGTTTTATACGTCTGACTTAGAGCAGTGATATTCAACCTTGGTTCCGATAAGACATCTTAGTGGGTACACACAATTTAAATTATTCCATGATAAACACTGAATAATTAGCGACACTTGGTGCTAGCCACAAGAGCCGGACGTAAGCACAGACGCTGTGGGAGCACCAGTTTTCACTTTCTTCCGTTCTCACTCTCTCCTAGAGTTGATTACACTTAGATTAGGAGCTATAATCAACATCTAGAGAAAGAGAGAACAAAGGAAAGTAAAAACTGGTGCTCCCACAGCGTCTGTCCTTACGTCCGGCGGCTAGCACCATATCTGACGCTAATTAGTAACTAGTAATTAGCGGAGGTAGAAAAACAATGTAACATAGATCCCGAGTTAATGTCTAGGCCTCAGGACAGAAAGTAAGGATAAATAAATAAATCTCCTAGATGTAGACAATAGAATTTGTATAACTAGTAATATAGCCTACACCAACAACTTTGGGGATCCCAATTTGAAAAGAAATTATGGGGGTAAGCGAGCAAAAAAGGTTTAGTACCCCTGACCTAAAGGATTACCACAATAGCCCTAAAGATGTCTTTAAAAAACTCGATCAAAGGTAAAGGTTACATTTTTATTTTAGTAATGTTAGATTTTTTTCGTAAAGGGAACCATATTATTACGAACAAGTTAGAAATGAATATTTTTTATATTTAGGAATAGGAATACATTGTTTATAGACAAACCCACATTTTCTGTGAAGATTGAAAAACCTATTTAAGAGAACAGTTTTCAATACAATAGAGAGCTGTCGTATTACGTCAGGGTTTAGCTGAGGAGGGTGAGAGCAATATTTTCTTACGAGGGGAGGGGGTCTTATAATCGATCTTAATATTTTTTTTTGTCATGGTTTATGTTTAGACAAAATAAATACAGCAGAAAATAAAAACAATAATTATAAAATTTCACTTATATTATTTTTATTTACTTATGTGTTACACCTAATTTTACTGTAATTTAAGTACTCTAAAATAATCTAACTGATCAAATCGTATACAAATCACGTAAGATAGAGGGTGATGACGGAAAATATTACGATCCCTTACGCTGGGGGGTGAGGGGGGGGGGGGGGGGAGTAATCTGATGGGGTCGAAGGTGCCGTTTCTTNCGAAGGGAGGCAAAAAATCATGAAAATTAGCCTTAATTAATTTTTTTAAGGAAGGCCCCTAGTCGAATCACAACCTTTACAGTCTACGGCATCAACAAACCGTTCTAAACGAAATTGGTATCTTCGTAGCGTAAGAAATAAAACCTCAATTAAATTCGAAAACACTTTATATGGACAGGATCAACTGAAAATGCTTTTACTGTATATTCATTCCAGACTACGCGATTTTTCTTCAGGGTTTAAAAAAAACTAGCTCGGGTATTTATAAAATACCAACATTTGAAAATCAGGTTTGTTTCAAGTTGGTTTATATAATTTATGCATAACTTTTGATTTAGGTACTTCAAAACCTACCATTTTTAAGGCGCTTTATTTAAACAAAGGCGTTATTAGTATCTCAATTACTTTACTATTGTGAACGTCAAATCATTTGTAACCCATTCGCTATGCATTACGTGGAACCTACGTTTATAGCTCCACCGATAATCAAAATCATGACCAAAATGTATTCACCTAAAGTCTATTTAATTTACACGAATCAGGCCCTAAATGTGAATATTCTATACCTGATGTATTTTACAGTACCTACAATACATTTTCGAAAGAGTCACTAGACTAAATAAAAAAAAACATACAATCCCAAATAAATAGCGATTGGTGACACTCTTTAGGTCAGTCAGTAACGCGTCTGCTTACCTAGTCGAAGGTCACGGTTTTGATTCACGGAAAGGTCGAATTGGGTGTTGTGTATGTATAAGAAACGAGTTATTTGTGTGTTTCACAAGCTAAATAACCTTAATAAAAACAATATTTTTTTGCCGGTTTGATTCCCAAGGCTACGACGGAACCTTGCTCTCGAATAGACGCCCTATTTTCTGAATCAAACGAGACGCATTATATGGACACGCAACTTATGTAATCATCTCTTGTCATGAGAATTGTCCAAGATAAGTTAAGAGTACTTAAATTTGTTCGTTTATGTTGTCAGGCGCTTCTTTGGGCGGCTTTCCCACCTGACGGTATTTCACCGTCGCCGTGGCCTGGTTGAATTTCCTCCCATTCCTCCATTACCTTGTTCTGCTCCGGTGTGCGAACATGAACCAAAGGAAGAAATTGTCGTGTGTGTTCTTATCATCCATCGTCTCAAAATGTGGGTTGATTAGCCCACAAAATTCCCTCCAGATTAATGGTGACTCAGTCCGAGAATTGTACTCCTCCAAAAGTACAAGATGCAGTTCCACTTGCGCAATTAATGCCTCAACATCAGTTTTGAAAGTTAGAACGACGTGCGGACCGAAAGCGAAATACCTAATTATTTTTAGAATGTAATAAAAAATAATAAAGTAACATGAAATTAATAATAAAAAGAGTGAATAAGACGCAATGAAGAAATTTCTTTTCCTTAGCCTAATATACCTTAACTTATTTCCTAACCTTTTACAAAAGTCTTAAGACAGTTCCGGGTTTAAAATATTTTTCTTTATTGTTATTACCAGACCCTGGATTTTGATGACCTAAACGCGATTAAAAAGTACTTGCCTAAAAATATGAACGACAAATTCGTAATTAATGCACACGACTAAATCAAACACACACCTTACAAAGAGTAAATTGCAATGGAAAGTTTTTTCAACTAAATTCTTCATTTCTGCTTAATATAACATTGATTAACAAATATCTCAAAGCTTAGTTGCAGTGTCTTACTAAGGATGTGCATTTTACACACATACAACAAGAAAAGAGGGTACAAAGTTCATTGTCTACATTATCTTCTCAGACCGACCGACAACTGTGCGATGAACATGTTTTTTTAATGTTTGAGCATTTATGCATTTGTAAAATATCAATAGTATTTAAAATTATACTTATTCAACATGACTGCCTTAATATGATTCAAAAATGCCTCAAAATGACCCCCCCAATATAGCCTAATAATTACTCAAATCAAGTAATTATTACCTTAAATTCTAAAATTACAAATACCTATAAAATATAATTTCAACAACAATGAGATCATGAATAGAGCATGTATTTTTGAGAATTGTAGGCTCTGTGAAAAAAAAATCAAAATCTGGGTCATGGTCTGATGACTATGATATAGACAACACCCAAGAGAGCCTTTTTCCTCTAAAAAAGAAAGAAGATTGGGTGTCTCGAGCTGGGCACCAAGCAATGAACGTCATTTCCTGATACATCCTCTCGTTAGGAGATCCGTGCTTCGTCGAGATAATATAGTAAGACAAGGAGCGAACTCTAAATTAGGCGCTCGGACAGAGGATGGGGGGCTCGTAACGACATTGGTTGAAACGGTCTTCCCGCTTCAAACTTCCGGCCGCGTCGTATAACCCTTCCCCCACCCCAGTCTCTAATCGTACCAACCTACTCAATTTACACGAGAGCGGTTCGTGTTAAGTAGCGAGGAAATGATTCTGCACCCAAACAGATTTTAAACACATGACTAGTTTTAACTTTGTTCGCATTGTCATTCGTCACTCCCTTAGTCCAGGTAAGATAGTGGAAAACATTAATTTCTTAAAATAAATTAACCATACACTTTCTCAACGTGATAATTAGGAGAAAAATCGTAGAAATTGGATGTATATATACTTTGGACTGAATCAGCTGGTAGCTTTTACGTTGAAAAAATTCATAAATGTGCCGAAAACTGGTATTTTCACTTTTAAGGTGTGGACATTTCTTTTCTCGAAAAACACAAAATAGTCTGTAATAGCGCTTAAAAAGAAGAAGAAAATGAGCCCTGGTCGATTGAAATGGGTTCACAACTTTTTTCAATAAAATATCAAAACCGCGAAAAATTGCCATTTTTTGACATTTAATTACAGGGGTTGTAATTAATATAGGAACTTGTTTCAGGGCTTAAATTGTAGCTCTTGTCGGTGCCTACCTACAATAAAAATTTAGTACAAAAATTATAACTTTTTGCGGAAATCGCGAGTATGTAAAAACAGGCGTTCACGAAAAACTGCTTGGAAGCAATCGCGCGCCTTCAAATTCACTCAACCGGAAAAAATCTTGAAATCTCTGCAAGTAGTGGACGAAAATTGATGTTTCTTATTATAAAGTGGGGTATCTCGCCATTTGCTTCTTATGCGTCAATAATATGCCCACTACTAATATTTCGGCGAGATACCCAACTTTCCAACGCTCGAAGCCCGGCCGCCAGAGAGGCTTCCCCCACCACTTCTCCTCCGCTCGCACGCCCGAGCGCCCTACGCAACAAACACACCGGTATTCAAACGCGTTTTTAGGTATTAAATCGGAATCTGGTTAAATGTCATTATATAAGGGTTGTAGATAAACTATTCGCGAACAAATAACGCTTTGATAAACCACTCTATGACCATTATTGGCCGCTTCCAAGCAGTTTTTCGGGAACCCGTGTTTTTACATACTCACAATTTTCGCAAAAAGTTATGATTATTTTTTCACTAATTTTTTTTATTGTAGGTAGGCACCGACAAGAGTTACAATTTAAGCCCTAAAACAAGTTCCTATAATAATCACAACCCCTGTAATTAAATGCCAAAAAATGGCAATTTTTCGCGGTTTTGATATTTTATTGAAAAAGGTTGTGAGCCCATTTCAATCGACCAGGGTTCATTTTCTTCTTATTTTTAAGCGCTATCACAGACTATTTTGTGTTTTTCAAAGAAAAAAAAAGTTCACACCTTAAAAGTGTAAATACCAGTTTTCGGGACATTTATGAATTTTTTTAACATAAAAGCTACAAGCCGATTTAGTCCAAAGTATATACATTAAATTTCTACGATTTTTCTCCTAATTATTACGTTGAGAAAGTGTATGGTAAATTTATTTTAAGAAAACAACTATCTTACTTGGACCCACTTAATCACAGGCAAGAACGAAGGTCAAAGGTGTTGTATGTACATTTATTACATTACAAAAAACATTAAATAAATAAGTCCCTGTTATACTTTATAAAGTTAAGTATTAATAAAATTTACTATTGATTTTTTTAAGAATAATTTTGGTGGCAATTTTCAGCATTATTTCCTTTTACTGACATAAAGGTGAAGCTAACTACGATTTGGTTAGCGCCATCAGTTTGGAGTTTTTGTTTGGTTTATTTAGCCGGGAAACCCACTCTTTACTAACCACTGTTCAAAAATCCCCTTAGTGTTTGACCCCAAGTTTCAGGACCACAAATAAAACAGAAGATAAAAAACTAAAATATAGATCTTAGGGCACAGAGAAGGAAGAAAGTAAATGCAACCTTTACAACTTAAGTGTTTAACTTTAATTACTGATATAATTTGTGTGCTGTGTCTTATTTTCTATTACAGCTATCCGCGTATTTACTCCAATGGAAAAGGAATGAAGGTAAAATTTCTTAGGAAATGTGCCCGTATTTGCGTTGAAAGAGAATTAAAAATATTTTAAGAAAAAAATACTCTTATTACACCCGATCGGGATTCGAACACTGATATCCCAGTTATTTGAAGTTAAGTTTAGTGAAAAAGTGAATTTCAAAGAATTGTGACAGCAGATGCTGGTCACAAAATATTTAATAATTCATTTATAAGTGAATTTCCAAAACCGCGTGTCGCTTACGTTTAAACACTGTAGAAGCACTGGCATTGTATATTTGGGTCCAACAATCTCTTGTTTGAAAAGTTTTGGTCAATGAAAGGGGGGGTGAGGCAGGGTAAAGGATTACCGCTATCTGCTGAAGTATTGTACTCGGAGAGAAGGCAGCTCTTAGCTCTCAGCTGGTCTTCCTCAGGAGGAACGTTTTGAAAGTGAGTTGTTTTAAAGAATTCCCACTTGGAAGCGCTGTTATAACTGGATATTTTAAGTTCTATCCGACTTGAGGGGAGCAACAAATCTCCCGTATAGCTACGTATATGTTATTTCTTTGTCTGTGTCCTAGGGCCATATCGAATGTATAAGCTCAAGTTATCAGCCATGCTTACTACAGTTCATATTCAAATGTTTATACTATTAAGACATTTAAAATACCTAAAATTCCGAATGAGGAGGAGGGAGTAGAGTAACATTAACTTCGATAGATCGTATACCCTCCTCCCCACATCAAAGCAGAATTTAGGGGTTGCATCATACTCTCCTTTCTTCCGGCTTTATCCTCCTCCAAATAGTCTTTTCAATCCGTCCTTTCCCCCCAAATAATTTATTTAAGAGCTTTAATGATCAGATTCGCAATAAATAATAGAGAAAATACTTAATTATTTATCGTTGAAGCTGAACCTTACAAGGTCCGATAAGGGTGAAACAAGTTCAGAGCCCAGCAGGGTGGCACGGCTACATCCTGTCCTGCTTAATATTGACATTTCCCGCCCAGTTTTGATTACATCTAAAAACGCAATCACGAGCGATAGGGTTTCTTTATCGTCAAGTTGTAGACAAAGATAGAGTACAATAATTTTCATAGGGCAGTTATACTCCTACGGTAGGAGAGAGCTAGCAAAAGGTTCTTTATTGCAAATATTGACTAAAAGTCAAGAAATTTCCCCTAAGATTACTGTATAATTGGCATTTTCGCAACTTAATGAAAAACAAAAGTATTAATAAAAATGATGTTTTTTGTTTTGCGGCTTTGGCAATAGTACCTACATGAAAAAGTATATTATTAAAAAGCATTATATTCACACTTGTATCGTGTTATACTTTTTTTTAACATAAAGAAAAAACCATAGCCTGCATAATTTAGTTTCAAAATAAAAAGTTTTTATTTTGTAAACAGCACATGAACACAATCGGCAAAACGGTTTGTATGACGTCATCAACCACCCTTGTTTTAGCTGGTTCACCATCTTAATTTATAAAGAGAACGCAACCTTTTAGAAGCTCTCGTTTGTAAATCATTTTTAAGTGAATCGGAAGAAATAAAAAATAAGCGTACAAACGGTTATTTTCATAAGTTCATGTTTTAATCATATAAATTTTTTTTTAAGTAATTAAAAACAAATTGTTTGCTGTGAAAGATGTGGCTGCCAAAAACAACAACTCAACATATTATGGCCTTGCAAATTATATAGCTTGTCGAATAGATACATGATAACTTTCCTGTCACACCCTCTTCTACCGTAGATAGGGTATAGAAAGGTTTCAATAGCTACGTTTATTTATCATACGGCAGGTCATGTGATGTTATATTACTAACAATACATATAAGACAATACTAATAGACTTATACAACGTTGACTACAAAAAGTTAATATTTTATGACAGGTGTTGGCGAGACTAATGTGCCCAACTGAACCTGGATACTTAGTACAGGTTAAAACAAAAAGCTCTATGGTTGATCTTATATCGTATTGCTTTAATAAATGCCACGCAGATGTTCAACTCTAACGCAATATTTAATTCTACGATGAGTTATTTCAAACTATAGTTCACACCAAAACAAAGTCGAAAGATTCAAACAGGGTTCTTTTTCTTTAACAACCCTATATTTTGGGTTTTATTTAAATCATAATAAAATGTATAAAAACGCAACATTAGCTCCTTTTCAATGCATTTTTAAGCATATTTGAAGATCTTTTGAGACTAGATTGCATTAAAAAGGGCTCTAGACCTAGCCTTCCTTTAACAAATACAATACTTTTTTTTTATAAGCTCACAATGTAAAATTTTAAGATATTTGAGAAATAGCAGCGCCAGGTTGTTAGTGAAGGGCGAAAGGGATTATAAGCTTAAACAGAATATAGAAGTAGTTGAAAAAATGATGTTTAAAAACTATGAACACCATGAGAGTTGACTCAAGCAATTTTAAAAACCCAACATCCTAAAGGCAAAAATCAAATATCTAATGGTTAAGAACTAATTCAACATTGGTGTGAAATACTTCTTTAAAATCTTAGCAAAGTAAGATAAAAAGTAAATAAATACAAACAAATAGCCACTTAAAAATTTAATTTTTATGTGTACCTACTAGTAAATATTTAATAGTTTAGAAAGTATTCAGGAGACCGTACAAAATAGTGACACGTTCATTTAAAGAAAATTGTTAGGTTATACTATTATTATTGTTATTATTTAGCACCAAGTTTTACTACCCGTCCGGGTTATCCGCCTAAGTATTAATTATGCTAATGGATTAGGGATTGGGAAGGTTGAATTTAGAGGAAGTGAACCCGTATTTACATGGAGGGAAAGTAGAAAATCATTTAGAAAAAACCACCCCTAGTTCATCCGACCAAGATTCGAACCTAGATCGTCCCGTCCCCGGCAGTCTAGCTCGACAGGAAACGAGCGCGTTAGCTAACTAAGCCACCGAAGCGGGTCGGTTATTAATTCAAATATAAAAATCAAACACTTGCATTTAATAGGTTTGGAAAAATTTGATACATCAAATTTCATAAGTTAAAATAACTTTTAAAGTAAAGTAACTTTTTTTAAATCAAAACATAATTATTAGTCAGCTTTGTTCTAAAAAAAAAGTTAGTTAAAAAAGTCCTTTACACAATTCTCCTTAATGTGGTAGCATAATCAGTTCGTATGAGTGGCCGAACGTTCTAAGGCGTCACTCTTGTGTTAAGAGTGGTCTGCTGAATACGGGGAGATCAGGGTTCAAATCCCGGCTGGGTCTGCCGAGGGTGGTTTCCCCTAAATTGTTTCCCACTCTCCTTCCATGGAAATGCGGGTATATTACCTCTAAAATGCTTTCTTCCTTAACCCTACCTCCATGAGAGTAATTATCACATATACGTATAACCTGGACCGGTAGAAAAACGCTATTAAAAAAAAAGAAGTTACATATGATATAAAGCTTACAAATATTGATACACTTTTGAGAAGACTTCAAGGCGTCATGACATCTCGGTTACACAAAATGTAAATCTCACTCATTTATTATGGTACGAAAGAAGCCTTTGTCCAAACAAGTTAGCAAACACCGCACACCACAAGATTTTTCCGAACAACCTTGGTGGTAGATGTCATGTTTACAATCTCTGTCAGAGCAGCGCAAACAGTGTCGTTACTCTACAACGAGAAAGACAATAGTAGGATTCTAATAGGCTGGGGGGAGTGGTGGGGGGGAATAACATTTTAAATAATAATAATAATTCGTTGTAGCAGATTCGGTGGTCGAAAGTTCTAAGGCGTCACTCACTATCGCAAGACTAAACTGACGATAACGGGAAGATCCGGTCAAATCTATAACGGTTTACAACTCTAACTCAACGCAACTGCGGGCACACTTCCTCAAAACTCAACCTTCCCGATCCCAAACATATTAGCATAATTAGTACATATGCGTACCCAGACGGGTAGTAAGACGCCTTGTTGAGATTTTTTTTTAAAGACACCTACATTAAATCACAAAATTAATCTTATATTTAAGACCGTTTTCGGGAATAGAAATTATGAGGAACTGGCTGAACAGATTTTGAGAAACGACCTTTCATTTTAAAGGATAGGTAGGGGCCCAGAATGTCGGGTGGCGGGGTAGTTGTTCCCAACAAAAATCTGATTTTCCCAGACGCTTAATTACTAATTACGCTAATGGGCTAAGAATTGGGAAGGGTGAATATAGAGGAAGTGAACCCGCATTTGCGTGGAGGTAGAGTGGAAAACTGTTTAGGAAAACCACCCACAGTTCGCCCAAGCGAGATTCGAACCTCGATCTCACCATCCTCGGCAGTCTAGCTCACACGAAACTAGCGCGTTAGCTAACTACATCATTGAGGCGGGTGGTATCTATGTAAATTTGATAGTCTTTGACGAGTAAACTTTTAACTAGTGATTGCTCATTATATAGATATTTTCCCAATAAAACGTTTAGAATACATTTTAGTGCAAGAATCTACAGACATCGCTGCAACGATTTACCAGTAATTTTGAATACATAAAAATATCCATTTGGATAGCTCACTCTACTTAAAAGAACACCAGATTATGGATTAATAAATCTTTAGATTGGACTAAAAAAAGCTTCCTAATTAATAAACCATCTTATTTTCCATAAGTGTGAGCTAAGATTCGCATCTCTATGTCCGGCTCAGCAAAAATTACTCTTTACAGACCCACTCACCATCTTGTATTCACTCATTTTCCATTTCCAAATATCACGGGCGGGGGCACCAAACAGATCACCAATTATACTTAAAGTAACCTGGGTGTGATAAATCATAAGATTTGGGGATTATTTTCAAATTTTCTTACTATCTCTCGGTCATGTAGGGAAGTGCCAAAAAGCAATCCCACCCGGGAACAAAATTAACCTTAGGCCATACTGGCCAAATATTAATTTTATTAAGACCCGCTCCAATAAGCTCACGGACAAAGGCGTCTATCTATTTTTATTTGCCGGTAACGTGGTGGACGGGGTTCAAATCCTTGCAGGATGTACTGAGGTGTATTCTATTTAGTAGGACGCAGAGCATCGACAAAAATTAAGCCTATTTTTCTTGAAAGTGTCAGCAAACCTTCAACACGGATCTACTAGCGCAACACAATCTTAGCCCTTCTTTAAATATATATATCAATGTCTTAGCAACAGTTCATTATTTTTTATTTCGAGTATTTGAGATGCACCTTCCAAACCAACCTATTTTATCAAGACGTATGGACTAATTTAGTCCTAGAAATAATAATCCGCTATCTAGCTATCTATTCGTATTCTATATAGACACACAAACACACCAATAAAACCAATGTTAAATCTTCAGACCAAACCGGTTAGCGAGCACGGGAAAGTTAGTTCAGAACCTAGGTAGACGCGCAATCGAATGAGTTATGGTTAATGCATCAAATACAAAACTTGTATAAAACTGAATATTTGAGTGAATTGAATATTAAACAGTTGTGCCCAACATTTCATGGAGAACGGAAAGTAGTTGTGTCTCTCTATTTTTTTTTAAGGCACAGTGGAGCTTGACATTGGTAATGTTTTATTTGTGGGTTGTCAGAGTCTACCTTATCAATCACGAGACCACTTTGAAGCTGGAAACATACGGTCATACTGAAAATTTCAATAAATCGTATATATCAACCAGTGACGGCAGCTACCGATACTGTTTATGAGACATGTGCACTCATAGTTCCTGGCATATTGCTGGGCCCATTAGTCACGTTATTTAGATGGATAAAGAAAGTCGGTCACATTTCTGAAAAACCGTAGCACATTTTCGAATTTAGTGAGGTAATTCTTCCGCGGTACATATGTTGCCCCCGTGTAGATATTCTCCAGTATTTTGTTGCGATTTTGACATTAGTAAATACTTTGGGACAAACCCATATGGACACTACGACCAGCCTTCAAACTCAAGATGAAAATAAAAAAAAAGTTAATTGGAAATGAAAAAAATGAACATAGGGCAGGAACCGGTTGCCACACACTTTTTATTGCTACGTGTTTACCCATGCCAGGCTAATCATCGCCTATCCGAGCGATGCGAAGCAAAGGTAGAACAAAACAAATAAAAAAGAAACCAAAGCGCTAGAGAATTTTTTTTCTTGTGCGTGCAGGCGACAAAGTATGATGATTAAGTATTATTATTATTAGCACCGCGTCTTAATAACCGTTCGGGTTATACGCACTTACGCTAATGTGTAATGGTAGGGGTGATTGTGAGATGAAATGGAGGACCTACAGTTTAACGTGGGATCCGAACCACGGCGGAGGCCTGGCATTCCCCACATTCGATGATTAAGTAAGTTTATTATGAATACGTCCTTGGTCTTAGATTAAGGCCTTACCAGGGCTGTGGGGTAGGAAGCGATTTTGGGTGAGATCAGAGTCGGTAAAAATGTATTGTCTCCAGCTTCAAAATACAAACGTATAATATTGTAACAATATATGGTAACCATTTCAATTTAATTCTATACCTTTTTTTAATAATTCTTTATGACATATTTTTTGGTAATTTGGATTGACACATTTATTTAAATATATATTCTATGGATATACCTTAATATAAAAATTATACAGCAGATATTAAAATAAAATGGTGGATAAGCCCAGATTATTTCAATAGATCTTAAAAAACGAGGCCCTTTTAAAAAAACACAAGCATTCTTATATTTTAATCGTTCATAAGGCATAATTGTGAAGATTCATATGCACGAAAAATCACATTTATTAACAAAACAAACCCAAGAAAAATTAGAATGTACCTTTTTTTTTTCTTGTATTAGATTATATCAAAAGACAGCTGAACTAAGCCCTCGTCCCAAAGGACGGGCCTTACATTAAATCTAAAGCGGAACGAAGAAATGGACCACCGGTGCCAAATTTCGCGGCCGTGTGGAGGTTTGGGGACAAGCTTGTCCTAACATTTTCTTGGTTTTGTCATCAAGTATTAATGAGACATCGACCCTTTTCTAAAATTATGCTTTTGTTTTATTCAATGGCTAGTTTAAGTGAATGTCTCTAAACATTTACCAGCACGATACCTATCCAGCTAACACCACCCACATTTAGTATGTTATTTCCTTGTATATTTGATTTAAAAGAACAAATAAGATAATGCCAGGTCTCTGAAACATTCTCTTTGTTGTGAACAGAAAAAGGAGATTAAAAAGAGGAAATTACTAAGTGGTTGATTGTGAGAAGTTAGGTGCCAAGATTCAAATAACAACGTCCTATATGAAAATCAACACACGCTGACGATGTGTTAGTTTCAGTCTCGTATAAAAAAATTGACACGTTTGAAGAAGTACTTTTATTGGCTTGATGAAGATCATAAAAGGTTTTATCAACATTTCCTTACTTTCTTGTCTGCTGTATAGGCTATGTTCTAGTTTCTAAACAAAGTGCTTGGCATATAAGGACACAAAGCTTTAAAAATTAATAATAAAGGGTTTAACAGGTTTTTTTTAATCAATACATTTTGTTTAAGTTCGTGTCCAAGGTATTAACATTATATTATAATTATGTCGCAAAGGGTATGTGTGAATTTGTTAAAGTGTTTATCAAGTTTAAATTTGGAAGAAAAAACCTTTTCTATAGTTTCAAAGAACTGTTTTATTTCGAAAAGGAATCAGACTAGAGCCGGGGGGGAGGGGGGGGCGGCGGACGACGACATCATTCAAGTAACTAGGCCTAACTCAAACAATATTTTAGTATTTTGAGATTATTAGTACGCAAGATTGGCCTGCTGACGACGAGGAGATCAGCGTTCGAATCTCAGTCAGATGTAAGGAGGGTGGTTTTTTAAATAATGGTTTTCCACTATCTATCCATGCAAATGCGGGTAAACTTATAAGAAGTCAACTTTCCTAATTTCTAAAACATCAGCGTAATTAGCACACAGGCGTATACTCCAAGAGGTAGTAAGACAAGCTGCTAAAAAAATTAAAACACGTAACATCAGTATGTGAAATACATGTCAGCATATGTATGCCCAAGACATTACAGCACCGTTTTTTTAAATATCGGAATTATTCAAAATAGAACATGCTTCGCCAGGTGGCGATTATTATAATCCTGACACAAATATAGTTCGTTTACAATTTACCAAAATATGAAATTTATTTTAGGAATTTAACGTGCACTTTCTGACCCGACTGATTGTATCAGCACACGACTTATAAGCTAACTTAAATATAGGACAGACACAACATCCAGCCCCCAGCCGTTAATTCATCACTGTGAAAAGGGAAAAACACATTTCACCCAAGATAATATTTTGGCCGTGGCAGGAATCGAACCTATGATCCTTCTTAGGTTAGTAGACAACCACGGTATCTACTGAGCTAAGGTGTCGGACAACTCACCTAGGAGCTATTCTATCATTCACGCTGTCATGTAAAGTCCGATTTTAATAACAAGTCTTATCTAACAGCTTAAAAAGTTATTAGATCTACTTTTCCCATATTCGCACGTCCAGTCAAGGGATTTGCTGCTGTAGAGTTTGATAGCTATTATCAATAGGCCTATTTATTAGATAGTAAAACGCCATCAATGTTTGATGAAAACAAATATGTTTGTATTTTTCAAAAGGCACTGTAGGTAAGGTAAATATTAGAGTAAGGCCAGATTGGGCGAGCGAGAGACTAAAAAAATCAAACAGAACATATTGGTTGTAATGAGAGGTGGCCAGACTAGAGCGAGCTTGAACCGGAACAGTCTAGTTTACAGGCGCTAGGCAATATTAGTGTATGTTGGTTCATTGAGTAATAGGAAAACTTCTCAATTTGACATAATGTTTGACTTTTTTTTTATAATTATATGTAGGTTTAACACACTTTCTACCAACGGCCTAATTTAATTGATAAGATCATAAATCATACCTACATATGGTATTGAATGGTATATAAAATATATATTGTGTTATATTTAAAAGAAGGTATAGGGAACATATAAACGGGACGAACACAGTATGGCTTTTACAATGAAAAGAAGAACACAGTTCACACTTTAAATTGCTGCCATTGGAAAAAGAGGCAATGATGGTTGCCCCTTAAAAAATCGATTGTGACCACCCAATCACCCGACCTAGGTTTCATTCTATCTTAGCTCATCAGGGAGTAGTGTGAAACGCACAACGCAGCTTTCTAAAAGAGGAAACACTCTCTCTCTCTCTATATATATATATATATATATTCTCTCACTAATCCGGCACTTCAGTACATCGGCACGTCCAGTAGTCCGGCGCTCTATGCACGCGCCTTCTCTCCTCCTACCGCTACCTACACCCTCACCCTCCCGCGCTCCTCCCTCCCTCAGTGTGGGCTAAAGCTTGCTCACGTTAGCACGTATACTTAATGCTGCGCGAGTGATTTGTAATCAAAATAGCGCGAGTCAAAATGTCGAGCATACGGAATCATAAGACTTTAACAGTGAATGAGAAAGGCGAGAGTTTAACGAAGTTAGATAATGGAGAAAACATGTGCAAACTGATGAAAGAGTATGGAGTTGGGCGTGCTACTGTGCACGATCTTAAGAAAAACAGACAGAAGATAGTGGAACACGTGAAGACTATGGAGTCTGGACCAGGAAAGCGTAAAACATTACGAGATGGTGAATGTCCAAAGATGGAAAACGCTCTCTACATGTGGTTCATGCAAGAGCGTTCTAAACACATTCCAATCTCTGCAGAAACTTTGAAAGTGAAGGCAATCGAGTTTTATCAGAGAATTACCAAAAAAAGATGATTTTTGTGCCAGTATTGAGTGGTTGGATAAATTTAAAAAGAGATTTGGTGTCCGTTTGTTATCCATATCAGGTGAAAAACTCTCAAGCGACGAATCTGCCGTGCAGCCACTTATACTACGTTTTAAAGAAAAAGTAGAAGAACTGGGTCTTCTTCCGGACCAAGTAAACAATGCAGACGAGAGCGGTTTGTTCTAGAGGATGTTATCCAATAAAACATTTGTATCCTCTCAAGAAGCGAGTGCACCAGGCCGTAAAGTCAGTAAAGACAGAATCATCTTTATACCATATTCAAATGCTACTGGAGGACACAAACTCGATTTGTTGGTGATTGGTAAAGCTAAAAATCCAAGAGCTTTCAAGAATGTTTGTCTGCCAGTCTGATACAAGAACCAAGGGAAAAGTTGGGCCACAAGACAAGTGTTTAGTCAATGGTTCCATGAAGAATTTGTCCCAGAAGTGAAGAAATTTATGAAAAGATCCAACTTGACAATGGTCCAGGCCACCCAAACAAACAAGAACTTAGATCAAGTGATGGTAAGATCTAAACCATGTTATTATTAGCACCGCGTCATACTACGCGTACCCATTCGGGTTATACGCACTTACGCTAATGTGTAGTGGTAGGGTGATTGTGAGATGAAATGGAGGACCTACAGTTTAACATGGGATCCGAACCACGGTGGAGGCCTGGCATTCCACACATTTACAAGTTATGATTAATACACGTCTTTTCAGAGGTGAAGGAAGAGTTTGGCAATCAGATCAATCTGTGCCTGGACCGAGGATTGAACCCCGGCCTCCAGCACAGACGTCTGACACCTTACCCCTAGATCGCCAAGCCACCCAAACCATGTTCTTACCACCGAAATGCACACGTCTATTGCAGCCTATGGACCAAAATGTCATCCAAAAAGTAAAGTCGTTGTATAAAAATAAGTTACTCCTTCACATCATCTCTCAGGGTGGTGACAAAGCAGTTGCTCAAAGAATTGAACTTGAAGGATGTTGTATTTTCCCCCGCTCACTCATGGGACTTTGTTTCACCTAACTTAATCCAATCATCGTGGACAAAAAGATGGCCTACGATGAACATTTCACAATGGGCTGCAGAATAAGATATACCTATTGTTGATTGGTTGCAAAAGTTTTTCAGAAAGAGGACACGAGATAAGCGAGACAGACTTAAATTCTTGGTCTGAAGGGAACACTGAAGAAAGAGAGCAAATGATGACAGATGAAGATATATTTGAAGAGGTACTAACTACAAGAAGAGGAAAGCCTTACAGAAATATTAGAGCCACCAACTACTACCCCGAAAATAAAACCAGATACGGTGTTTTGACTGTTTCAATGCCTGTAAAACATGGGCTGAAGAAAACGGTGTATCTGCTAAGGATGTTATAGTGCTTCGAAACCCCAGAGAATAAGTTTTTAAACAAGGACTACAAGTTGCAAAAAAACAACCATCAATTAAGGGCTATTTTAAGATAAATTAGTTAAGTAAGATAGGTGTCTTAAAGAAATATGTATTATGTAAATACATACTACCTACATATGTAATGCTTTATTTTATTTACTTTGAATTTCCCTATATAATACAGTAATCCAAATATTCCAATAATCCGGCACATCCTAGTCTTTAATAGTGCCGGATTAGTGAGACACTAATATATATATATATATATATAATAGTGCCGGATTAGTGAGACACTTATATATATATATATACACTGTCATACCCAAAGTTTTTGGAACAACGTTCCTTCCTATAAACAGTTTTTTTTACGTGCCATCTAAGTATAATACGTGTTCTAATATAATACGTGTTCTATTGCGTTTATTTTGAATCTAATCATTTGATTTTAGTAGTTAATTTTGTAAGGAAAGAACTTAAGAAACTTTTTTGTGGTTATAAACATTGCAATTATTTTACTAAATGTTAGTACAATTTTATAAGTATGTATATTATGTATTGAAAGGGAGGGTATTAGGACCAAACACGGGTACCCGCCAAGTTTCTTAAGTTCTTTCCTTACAAAATTAACTACTAAAATCAAATGATTAGATTCAAAATAAACGCAATAGAACACGTATTATACTTAGATGGCACGTAAAAAAAACTGTTTATAGGAAGGAACGTTGTTCCAAAAACTTTGGGTATGACAGTGAGAATAGGAAGGCCATATTTTCGCGATAGCTGCCGAATCCTTATTGAACAGCTGTTTATCAAAATAAAATAGTTATAGCCTTAACCCCTTCTCCTTTCTTTAGACACAAAGATGTTTCCAAGCAAACTAAACATTTGTTGGCATTCATATAAAAATAATCACGGGTCTGCAATATTAAATAAAAATTTAAAAGTTTTTGTATGATTACAAAAAATGTGACAGATGTGGTTCTAATCATACCAGTGGCCACTAACAGTATTTTATGTGAAAAGTAAAAATTAGTAATCGCCATGCCAACAACGGAAAACTAAAATAATCAACAAAAATTAGATTATTTGTGCTACATCACAAATTAATAACATACGAAAAACAAAATTGACGAACTACAGCCCTCTAGGCAATACGCCGTATACCTACTGAGCTATGGGATGCGGGTTCAATACCCAGCATGGGCTAAATATTCATCATCGGTTAAATTGGGGCATCCCACATCTCCTTTTACATTTATGAATTGGAACCCGAGGCACTGGGTGTTGTATCTATTCTAGAATTAAGTAATATTTGGTGTGCCAGATAATCTCACGGTTCATATGGAGCACGATATCCCGAAGAATACTAACCAAAATCAACTTTACTATATCAGTGTACACTATTGTGACGTCAACGAAAACGACTTGTGAAAGGCTAACTGCCAGCTCTCCCCGCTTCACGTAAAGAAAGGACTCTCCCAATGCCCGGCCGACAGCAAGCGAGCTAGCATACGTCAGAGCAGACTAGCAAGATTCGGCAGTCGAGTTTTGGGAGCCATCTTGGCTATAGTCGTATTGCGTATCTCTCGCCTATATATACACGCACGTATGCCCGTCGGTTGTTCAATTCTTATGATTGATGTTTACCAGAATATAGTAGCGAACATTACCCAGTGTTGATATGGCTTACTTTAAAAATGCGTTCATAATAATATGTCTCGTTTCGAAAATACTAATCAAGCCATGAATATGAAAAGGTGAGACTTATTTTGGCATTCATCTTAATATTGTGAAATGTAAGTTTCTGTACAACTTTATAGTTTGTTTCCACTAAATTAGGTATATATTTAACTAGCCAAAACTTTTCTTCACACTTAACTGAACAAGGTTAGGGAAGCCTTAACCTTTCATAAGGTTATATAAGATCATTATTGACCATTTGTTCAAATAACCTAATCATACTTTTCGCAAACTAGTTATGACATCTTGAACAACCATTAGCAAAGTCAAATAAATTCTAATGAATATAACTTTAGCAAACCTAAAGACGTTTGTTACATATATCTAATAATAAATACTAATAACTTAAAGAGGATTTTAATAAAACATTAATTTGTCGATACTAATTTAGGTTTGGGAAATCCAATTTGTTTATTTACATGCTCACCTTAATTAAAAGGTATATATTTATGATAATACACATTTTATCAGGGAGCCGAGAGTATTGAAGCACAACTATCATACTGAGGTGTGTTAAGGGGGTTCAATCCCATGGCTTCCCACCAAAAATATTAGGAATGTAATATGATATTCTTTCTCAATTCCTAGGCTCTAAGCTTATCTTGACATAAAACCACAACCCTAAATTTTTATTCATTAACACCTTCTGTTGGTGGCCTGGCGGTCTAGGGGTAAGTGGTTCAATCCTAGGTCCTGACACATATTTATCTGATTGCTAAACCCTTCTTCAGCTCTGACACGTGTATTAACCACAACTTGTGAATGTGAGGAATACCACCCATTACACATTAGCGTAAGTGCGTACAACCCGAACGGGTAGTAAGATGTGGTGCTAATAATAATAATAATAATAATAATAATAACACCTTTTAAGGTGGGTGTTATTATAGGGGATATATGGGACGGTATAAAAGGTCAAGTGTTTTTGCAATTTTTATAGCAAAACTTTTTTTTGCCAAAATAAACAAAAATATTGCACCAGTAGCAACACTTAGTTTAATTTTCTATACATGGATATCAACAATAATAATTATTGAATATCTGTCATAAGCATAGCAGCATTAGATGAGAAACTTTTTAAATGCAAATAAAAGTTGTAATTAAATTCCAGGACACCCATCATCATGTGAAAAAGATTATCATTGCTACAGAAGCAATATTTGATTTATTTTGGACAGAAAAATATTTTGCTATAAAAACTGCACAAACACTGGTGTTTATACCAGGATCACAATCAACTTAATGTAAAGGATCTCCTTGTGTTTTTAAATGGAAGCGATCAAGATGCAGTTAACTTAACGTAATAGATGTCCTAGGAGGTATTTTACTTAAAGCAAACGTTACTTAAAGAGTATCACATGATCTAGCCAGCCAATCATTATACGAGTGATGTCAATAGGGCTATTTAGTAATTCATTTGTTGGTAATATGACTAAGGTTTACTCTTTAGTATTAAGTTCTAGTGATCAAACATAGAAACAAAATAATTAAACTAAAATAGTAAAGCTAAATTTATCAAAAAAGTTTAGTAATAGATAATGAAGATGTTTGGCTCGAGTTGCTTTTTATAAGTTATGTGAACCGTGATCCCACATATGTTACATTAAGTTAAAGTTAAGTTGATTGTGATGCCGGCATTACTCGTGTCCCCTACCTACCACCTCACCTTAAGTCAACACAGAAATACTGTGACCCATAAAAATTGGATTTATAGGTACTTATGGTATTCTATAAAAATATTAAAATATAAATGATACAATTTAGTTATATTTTCCACTTGACCAATAAATAGTTCTGTCAATTTAAGAGTAGCCTACAATACCTAGATTCATTTAGGCGCTACTCTTTTATGTAGGCATAAATTGAATTCATATGTTAGTATTGGTGCATAGCGGTTCAACGGTCCAATTCTTCACGTTTTCTTTCCAAAAATATGTTATAAATATATATATACACCAGCATCACATTCTCCCAAACATTAAGAGCCATAAAACCAATAAAAAATTAAAAAAAGTTTTATAATATTCATAACAACTAAATTCTACTAAGAAAAATAAAATCTTATAAAAAAACTTTATAAAACAAAATATTTATGACAGAAATATAATGGGAAAGTGAAGTGAGCCCCTGAAGAGAAAAAAAAGATAGGGGATGACATTTATTTTTTCTAAATATGACATGCCAATCGAGCTCAACCAAATCTTTCATTATTATGACAATATTTTCTTCCCCCCC
>CABEEJ010001958.1:58308-71721 GCA_901482245.1 Timema douglasi
CCCCCCCCCAAATAACCTTGCAGTAGACTTCCAAAAGTAATTATTTATAGGTTCAGAAATATGAGTTAATTTTTCATTGTCACATTTGAACAATAATGTAGGGTTTCCATATTAATCAATGGATTTTGTTCTCCTTTATTAAATATCTTACGTTATTCTGGTTTCCTTTATTTCAAACATCTAACTGTATGGCACTATGTATAAAAACAAGAATAGGCCTAGTTGAATTAGGTTTATGGTTAAACTATAAAATGTACTTATGCAAAGGTATTTCTTCCTGGGTACTTTAGGTACTTGTTAAAGTAGGTGCCAATATTTTAATATCATTCGTTAGATAAGTACTATTAAATTCCGCTAGGAATTTAATACACAATTATTTTTGAAGGGATACTTCTAGGTTCCTTGTAGGCCTATATGAAAACACCAAAATAGGGGTTTACTGATCCTTAGCCAGTTTTAGTGGTATATTAGGCTCAGATAGGTGGAGATACTTATCTAAACAATGGAGGCTAAAGGGGCTGTAGTTAAATGCTATATGCTATATTTTCAATGAGCTCTTTTCTGAGTCATACACCTTAATTTATGTATAGGGAGATTATCCTTTAAATGATTATAACGTAAGCTAACATGCACACAAAGTGAATAAATGCTCTTACAACAAAATAACCAGTGCCTTTGGAGTATCTGCTTCTAAAAATGCTATAACTTGGACGTTTGTGTTTTACAGGTAACTGCTAATGTGTACAGAATGCACATATGTGAAAGATGAGGGCAAACCATGCGAGCTGGGCAACGCAATCCCTACTCCTCCCAGCATGCTTGATGTTTCTAGTCCTTGCCACTGCACCAATATCTTGCTACATGCCCCCATCTACCACACTGCGCTATCATCATACACGCCATGCAGGATCTCTCCCATGCCGGGAGCACCGATCATCTAAGTCACACTTACAATTTGCCTGCCAAGATACAGATCTAGGCACCATCGTTGTGCCCAGTGAAGTCACTCACTTATCATTCCTAAATGTCCCTACTGCCTACCTCAACAATTCTATTTTTATAAATACAACTTTATTAAGAGAGATCTCCTGGAGAGGCAGTGGTATCAAAAAGATTCAACAAAATGCACTTCATAATCTGAGCATACTAGAAAATCTTGATCTGAGCAATAATGAAATAGAATCTCTCTTTGTGAAAACATTTGAATCCCTCTCAGCTCTGAAAGTGCTCAATTTGACACAGAATAAACTTCATGATTTTCCCCATGGTTTATTTGAAAATCTTGCCAACTTGGAAACACTATCTTTGAACGACAACGAGTTTCATGTAATCCCGTTTCAAATATTTGCACCTTTGCAAAATCTAGTCACATTGGACATGTCAAACAACATGATGACTTCAATAGAAAATGAGTTTTTTATGCCTAACAAAAAGCTTAAGTTCATAAATTTGAATGGTAACAAATTAACCAAAGTGCACCGTGCTTTTACAAACATGGACAATTTGGAAAAGATTGAATTGTCTAATAATTCATTGACTGATATTACAAGAAATGTATATGAAGGGTTGCACAATCTGCTGTACTTAAACTTGGGGGGTAATCTCATCAAAGCTATTTCTAGCGATTCTTTCCGTGATTTGAATCGACTAGTATGGCTGAATTTAAGTGATAATCCAATCGTTGAATTCCCAGATAAATTGTTTTTAACATGTTCTAGTCTAGAAACATTATTGTTGGATCAAACTTCGTTACAGGAGCTGCTTAGCACAGATTTTAAGGGACTCGCAAACCTACAATCCTTTTCTGCAAAAAATAATATTTATCTTAGAAAAATTGATGATTTTATTTTAAACCAAACACCAAAATTGCAATACATCGACATTAGTAACAACAACCTTACACTACTACCCAAATCTATGTCTAAATTGGAGGGGATTACAATGTTAAACATGGAGAACAATCCTTGGGCTTGTGATTGTCGCATGTTGTGGTTTGTAGAGTGGAGCAGGAAATTGAATCTCACTCCAAGTGCTTTGCAATGTGGTTCCAACAACCCTCATGAACATGCTAGACACAATAACATGCTGCTTACATTGCGTAGTCTTAACTGTAAACCCACTGATTTTGTAAGTTCCACACCAACCCAATTGTACCCACTGGAAGCTGATGCCTTTCTCGAGTGCAATTTTATTGGCAGTCCTGCTCCATCAATTATTTGGGTAACGCCAACCAGTCTAGTTTTACATTGGAATTTGCATGGTGTGCCAACTAGTTTAAAACATCCGCAAGCACACTACTCAAATTTAAGCATGATCAGCAATGAAGATAAAGCAAGAATTCAAGTTCTCGAAAATGGAACACTTCACATTCAAAACATTATGCGGTCAGACTGTGGACATTATACTTGCTTTGCATCAAATCCTCTTGCCAATGCTACCTCTCATGTAACCCTACACATAGATCCTATAACAATCTACAGGATTAAAATACATAGTTTATTAGTTGGAGCTGTAGCAGCTGTATTGTTCCTGCTACTGACACTCTTCGTCCAGTTACTGAGGTACATCTTTCACAGGTAAGAAAACTTAATAACTACCGTACACATCATACTAACATTTAAAATGATAGTAATAATAGTTTTCATCATGACCAGTTTTCAGCTGCATACAGGGTCTGTTTGGAACATAAGCCTCTCCAGTATCTACTTTCCTCCCTAACAATAATAATAATCCAAACTGAATATAGGTAGTTTAATAAAATTTATACTCAAATTACATTTTGATATAAAATTTGAAAACATGAGCAGGCCTACCAGAAAAAAAACTTTATTGTGGAAGAAAAACACCTTATTTGTCATTTACACACAAACATTTCAATTGATCATTAAATGTTTTTCCATTTTAAAAATAAAGATTTTTGTAAAATTAATATATGTCTATACATTTCGCTGGGTAATTTTCCTAGTTTGAATACTATACATTCATAGTTCAATGCCGCTTAAACTTTTGATTTCATTGTATGAGTTATTTACAACTAAACAAAGCTAAAATTTATATTGAAATAATAGACCAGTATGACTATATTGCAAGCGAGACAGCCACAATGGAATCAATGTAATTTTGCAAGGTAAGCTGCCACCACCAAAACAAAATGCCATTTTATTTTTATTTTTTTATAGTAATCAATACTCCTGTGTTGACCATATATACCATTTTCTTGGACATCTCATATGTCCATTATTACCTCTTACACTGTCCAAACAAATGTGTAGTTGAATGCCAAGCTATTTTATTTATGTAAGGTACAGTTATGGCCGTATCTAAATATATTCTTTAAATAGAAAAATAACACTTGGATACAGTCTTAAGTTTGATTATCATTCCCAGATGTCATTTTTCAACTTAAAGAATATAATGTGTAGAACTGATGACCTTAGTAAAAAGGAATAAAGAGATAAATGTAAGCAATACAATACAAGATTTAATTATTTTAGTTCTATTTCTGATCAACATATAATACAAGTAACCTAAACCCAGACAAATATATTTTTAAAACTTTCTGTGTTTATTTTATATTGGTTAAAATAACTTTTTTATCCGCCTTGGTGGCGTAGTTGCTAACGTGCTAGTTTTGTGTTGAGCTTATACAGCAGAGGACGGTGAGATCAAGGTTCGAATCTCGGTCGGGTAAACTGAGAGGGGTTTTTCTTACAAGGTTTCTATCTCTCTCTCCACACAAATGTGGGTTCGCTTCCTCTAAATTCAACCTTCCCAATTCCTAACCCATTACAATAATTAGTATTTTAGTGTATAATCAAAATGGGTAGGACTAAATAAAAGCTAAATAAAAAAAACCTTTGTACTGTCTGGTAACGAAAAGGAATGAGGCTACAATGTTTTTGGCTCAATTTTCACTCTGTCCAAAATGATGCTAACATCGGAATATTAAAAATAGAGATATTTTCATAAGTTTATGTATAGATATCCCAAGAAAACAATATAGATATAAATTGAGAACATTACATTTACAGGGTCAGTTGGTGCAGAGGGTGCTGTTGCTGCCGTAGAGACAGAGTATCCCCTAAAGCTAAACATATTTATCAGATGTTGGAGAATATTGAACACTACAAGACTCAACAGCTTGAGAGACTTCGCGAGAACTATACACTACAGGTATCATTAACAAAAATTATTTATTATGAGTATACTTTAAGATTAATAAAACAAATTTACTTTTTGAATAATTAATCAGAATGTCGTTAATAAATTGACTTTAGTTTTGTTAACATAGTAATTTTTTCTATTAACAGTAATTTTAATTAGTATTAATTTATAAATTATTAGCATACTTTTTTGATCATCACAATACTACAGACAAATGCAAGTACTTATTTCATACAGAATTGCATTTTCTTTTAATCATGAAAGTGTTTCATTGTCTTTGCTAGTGTTATTGTGGCATATTACCAAATCATTTTTTTTGTGTACAACTATAGCAATGTCCAAAATACAACCAAGAATATGATGGGGTGTGTTGACGTGATCATTGGTAGAAATTTGGTGCGCACCTTGTTTTCCTATTGGTTATACTTTTATACCACTGCATAAGTTCAATAAGCATTGATATTTTTATGTGTTTCATTTATTTTGTTTTTTGTCTATAGTGGTAGAATTTTAATGTGATTGAGTTATTAAGTATTGTAAGCATTTGTTTTTATTTCTGGCTTGTGATATATTATTGTATATTGGTTTAGAACTACTTGCACTTGTGGGCGTCATTCGTGTCTAGTTTGGTTTGCCAATGGTTAACGTTCAAATTCTGAAAATATGTCATTGGAGGGGATTTTCTAAATGTCTTCCCACTAAACCTACACACACATAGGTTCTTTTAAATTCTAATTTACCCATCTCTACCCCATTAGTTTGAATATGTGGATAACACAAACAGGTGTTCAGAGCACATATTTTAAGAAATGTTTCATTTTCACATTTAATTTGAAACCGACTCTAAAAACTGGAAAGAAAAACATGATAGTATAATAATATAATTTTTAGAATATTTTCTTGAAGAAATATGGCAAAGAATTCTCAGTATTTTATTTTAAAATTCAATTTGTTCGTTCATTTAATAACCTATTAATTATTGCAAGTAACGCTATTCTAAACAAATTATGCAATCAATTATTATTTTATCACTAATCACAAACTATGCCGATAAATATTGCAAATTGTCCAGTGATGAAATGGCACGTTAAGATGTCATTTTAAAAAAACAACTATATTTAAAAGCAACTTATTATTCAAAAACATAAAATGATACAAAAGTAGATAAATTATGGCACATACTGTCACGAGGAAGAAAAACATGAGAGGCTTTGTTAGGCATCCAATTAACTTGACCTTTGAAGAAAAATTTTTATAAAAAAAATTATTAAGTCAAAATTCACACATTTAATAATATTGTAAGAGAGTTGTAAGTAGTTGAAATTGCCTTTTATGTCATATTTATTTGGAATGTATTATGTAAGATTTTTTTAAAAACATCCTTTACTGTTTCCAGCCTGTGACCTGGGCCACTCTTTATTCAAGCCATATAGTTTCCGATACTGGCTTGCTAAATCTACCGTAGCTTCATATGCCTTATAATCTAAATTAAAGGACAGGCACAACACCCAGTCTCTGGCGTTTAATTCATCAAGTGAAAGGGTAAACCCACATTTCGGCCATGCCAGGAATCAAACCCGGGACCATTAGCTCAGTAGACAGACACTATTGACTGAGCTAAGGTGTTGAATTATTGTGTATAATTAGAGATAATCAATAAAGCCTATCTCATGTAAGGAAGAAAATATCAAATGAACAACATGTCTCTTTCATTGTTTATGTTCTTTGCTTCTTAATAAATGTGTACATGTATGCATTACCATGACAAATCATTCAACTTTGTATCTATCTATAAGAAAGATTATTTGGTTTAGGTCCATCGTATCAAGGACAACTGTGCTCAACAAGTAGAATGGATCCAAACGAGTTACCAAGGTCAAGTGAAACATTTCAAGGATATACGTGACATTGGTACTAATCATATTACCACCATTCGAGACCAATATTATGATCAGGTAAGCCCATGCTGGTTTATCAACTAGTAGTAAAATTTGATTTTCACACTTCTTATTTTTTAAGAAATGAATTTAAGATCATGCAAAAAGGTTTTATATAATTTAGGTACGTGTGTTTATTAAAATTTATAATGTTTATTAAAACTAAAAGGCCTATATTATTTGTGTATTGGCAGGTGAAACGAGTGCGAGATTACTCAGCTGGTCAGCTGAATTGGGTCAGGGAGAATTATGTCTTCCAACGCAACCGGATAAGGAAATTTAGTGCTCACCAAGTGCTAAGGTTCAGAGAGTCTTATAAATATCAGCAACAGACCCTCAACAAATTGCTAGAGAATTTACCAAACCTTTATTTGGAAAATTGCCGTTCCGGTTCCTGTGGAAGAACAGATTCTGTAGCGCTAGATTCTGAAGCATCCGACATAGACATTTACATTAAGGCCAAGATTAATCACCTTACCATGGCGATGTGTGAGGCCAGTATGTCTGAAGACACACAGAGCCATTTGTCCCTTTATTACACACCAACAGAATTATCTGAAAGTCCTCATTTGTCTTCGGGTGTGTTGTACATTAACGATATGAGCACAAAGACTTTTAACTTTGATTTTGGCCAAGATCCTCATGATTTTTCTTTTGAACCACAAACATCTCCTTATTTCATACCCATGGCAAGGCGAAGTAAGAAATCAAAACAAAGTTTTTATCCAACAGAAGATGATCCGTGTGCTGTTTTCCGTAGCTTTAAAAATCAATTGGACTGTGGTGAAAATAGATGTGCAAGTGATGTTGTGGTAGAAAGAGGGACAGAAGAAGAAGCAGCTATATTGTTACCAAGTGAAACTTTAAGTTCAAGTTTGCCAGAGTTAAGAGCTTCCAAAAGTGGAGATTATGTGTCAGTGAGTGTTCAGCTTGAAAATGACAGTAGCAAATCAAAACTCAAACATGAAACTGCTTTGTAGTGCCAACTAGAAGTGTGTTACAGCCTACTATAATTTATTATAACTGTGATAGTAAGTTATGTTTTCTTTTGGTGATATAAATATCCTTGTTAAACTGTGATTATAAGATTTATATCCTATTATAGATACCACCTTCTGAAAGGTACAATGCAGTATTGTAATTTCATTCCCCCCTTTTTCAAGGGTATGCTAAATTTTAATGTTCATAAATTAGGCTAATTCATGTAAGGGTATGGTTATAGTAACTTAATTTGCTAACTAAAGAGTGTTAGTTGCATTATATGACTTAAATAGATTACTGTGAGGCAATATAAATAATTAGATAACTGTGAGGCAAAATAACCAGCTATTCTTCTATAATGTTTTCTTATTAGTTAACATAGCTAGGAAAGGCACTAAAATAATTCAAATATAAAAGTATATCTGGCCATCTAAGATTTTATTTAAAAATGTAATGGTCTATATTATTGACAGAATAGATTGAAAAATTAGTGGTTAAAGTTTGATTATATTTTATTCTTATCTTTGATTGTATCCCATTCAAAAAAATACTGTCTCACTTGTTGAAACTGATTTTTACATTAAAATGTCTATGACATAATTTGTTTTATTGTTGCAATAATTTTAAACTCCATATAGACATAGTAAAACCTACATAATTTGTTTTGTATTAGAAAAAATATATAATCTGCCAATACATTTTATTATTTTATTATTATCAGGGCTTGAAAAAAACCTCGACCATGAAGAGGATTTTTTTCATTTTGCTTGACTGGTAAAAAAAATGATTTTTTTTATTGTTAATTTTGCTATGGTTGAGCTAGATCCTTATTAAGCCAAACTCTCACTATAACTATAAAAAACTTCTTACAAGAGTGATATTACAGTTCAAATAGATTGTACAGCTATGAATATGAGTCCATAGCAACTCGCAAGGTGAATGTCGATGTTATTCGACTGCAGTGTAGATAAGTTTGATATGACTAATTAGTGATTCTCTTGCAAGGTAATATAGGTATTTTATTACTATTAGAGACAATTTTGAGATAGATAGCGACCAAGGCTGCCGATATTAAAATCGTTTGGACCTCAAAACACAATGAAAACAAAGAATCCCGAGTAACATTTGATGCGTCTCGGCACATTCTTATCTTGTTTGTTTGCGTGTGCAGGGTGAAGAAATGAGGCAATAAAATCTTTTAAATTTGTTCCAAAAACAGTAATACAATACATTTTGGTTTAGTATGCAATGTTATATAGAAAGAAAAGTGAATGAGTGCCTATTTTAAATTTGTTAACATAAATTGCGTGGCTATATCTTGATAATGCTGATAAGGGAAATTTTTTACTTGACTGGTGAGCCACCCTAAAAATGTTCAAGTCCTGATTATTATCAACTGTCTCCAGCCTGTGCCTCCATCTTCCACTATTCTTCCTCCTTTAATTGCCCCCATTCTTATCTTCTCACTGGCACACTTTCTGTTAACTTTTCCTCCGGCCTTTTTCCTACATACTTCATCATTCATCGTTCTATTTGGCATCATCTCCTTTTCCATACTCAATAGTACTAACAAGAACAAAACAAGCCCCTTGCAAAATTTCAAGTCAAAGCCAATTGTGCTTGTAAACTTAAAACTCTGTTACATTTTAACATAATTGAAATGGATTTCATAAGATAATAATGCTAATGTCAGAACTTTCTGAATTTGTATCTTCAATTAAATTTATCATTAAGATTTTAAGCTGGCACATTAAATAATTACTATATTCTAAAACTCAAATTAAAAATTAAGATAATTTGAATAAAAATAACATACCATATTTGTGTAGAAAAAATGCTAACACTGGGTGAAAATTTTATATCAAAGACAAAACTAACACTAATATTCACTTTTAGAAGTTGTTGGTGCAGAGATTTAATTCATTTAAAAGACAATTTGTCAAATACATGTTAATACAAGTCTTGAATGAACTAAACCATGTCACCATTTTAGTATACTTTGCTGCCGGCTTCAAATTAAAAAGCTTTGAATATTCACTCATTCCTTAGGTGTTCCCATTTGATTGTTAGTTACTGGATTTTGTACACAAATAGGCACATACACTGTCAGATTTAGGCTGTTCAGATATAATTAATTAGTAGACAAAACTAAAGAAAAGGATTGAAAAAAAAAAGTGTGGTAAGATAACTTCAACAAGTAAAAAACCAAGCGAATGGCATAAAATATATAGATTTTTTCTATAGTAAAATAGAAATATAATGAATTGTTTAGTTTCATTATTGTTTTTACCTATTGGGTTATTTTAGGTTGCTACATTTATTAATTAGACAATGGAAAAAGACCTATTGGTAAAATTATGAAAAATGTACCTACTACAGAGAAGTGTTTAAATTATTCTGTAAACTAAGTAAAACTAAGAAGTTTAAAAAAATATATATATTTTAATAATCTACCAGTGTAGTAAGTATTTTACTTTGGAAATCGGTCATATACTGATTTGTGCTATTAACTTTTGAAATAGTTTTAAACTATTTTTTAATTAGATTAAATGTGGAAATAAAGCTCATCTGAGATGTTCTAACACTTTTCATGTGAAAATATTATTGTATATAAAGAGAATCATACTTTAAAGTAGATACATCTACATTATTTATGTAATATATTTTACGCTGCACTAAATTTGACTTAAGTTTCTTTACTAAATACAAGTATTTTCAACGAGTGGGGCATTTTATTGAGTGTGTGTGCGCACATGCAAAAAATAATCCCTGTTAACCTTTAGTCAAACATATAGTATGATGAATTCTTAAAGATGTTGTACTAATTTTAAATTAGAGACGACATTTTAATCATTTAAATTAACTATGAAGTCCTTACAGGAACTTATCAAAATTGAAACACTTGGCAAGTTTTTATATTTCCCTGAATTTTACAAGTTTCCTTGACCAAAAAATATGAATTTATCAAATATTTGTAAAAGATTAAAATATAATCTTTTTTCATGTTGTAAAATTAAAATAGCTTTTTGTGAAACAGGAAATCGAAAATAAAACTAATAGTTAAAAATAGGCCACATTTTAATACCAACCTGAGCTACACACATTTTAATTATGCTAATAGGATAGTGAAGGCCACGAGAATTATGTTTGTGAGGAACAAGTTAACTGTCAATAGGAGGAAGAGGATAACTTATTAAATTATCTTGAAAAGAGTGGGGATACAAGAAGTATGAGATGGTTGAGGAAGCAAGGATGAGATGGTATTGTCATGTAATGAGAATGGAAAAGGATGGATAGAATACTGAAGAGAATGACGGAGATGCATTCTCTTGTTATACTAGACTGCCAATTACAGGTAGATCAGGGTTTGAATCACAATTGGGTGTAATGAGTTTTTTTTCTTTCCAAAATAGTTTTCTTTTCTTACATGCAAATGCAGTCACACTCAATCTAAATTCAGCCTTTCTCATCATTAGCATAATTAGTACATGTGTGTATAACCTAAACCGGTAGTAAAATGCGGTGTTAAAAAATATGTAGGAAAAATACTGCAAGGGAGACCAAGAAAGAGATGGAAGGAGCAGATAACAAAGGAGGCATTTTACTAAACTGACTCCCTACCACAGGCATGAAGCAGTTGATAAATAAGGACAGGATGAGGAAGGCTGGATTTAGAGGAAGTACACCTACACTTGTGTGAAGGGAGATTGGATTCTGGGAATCCATTTAGGGAAACAACCCTTTAAGTGCCCCCGATTAGGATTCAAACTAGGACCTCCTTGTCAGTGTTCACTTACCCAGAGATGTGGGTTACTTTGCATTTCATAAATTACTGCAAACATCTTAAAAGTTCCCTGGCCTTTCCATCTGTATATCATTTCAAATTAGGTCCACAACTAAGCTTTAACCAAAGTAACATTTAGTAGCACACACTGAGAACACAGAGTGAGGGCGATAATTTGGATATTACAGGAAACAACATATAATTTGATAGGGTTAATGAATTCAAATATTTAGGAACAATTTTAACTTATAATAACGATATTAGAGTGGAAGTCAGGATAAGAATAAAGCCATGAAATGTTTGTTATTACTTGGTCAATAAATTGATCGACTCATTTGCTGTCGAGAAATTTAAAACTAAGAATGAACAAAGCCATAATTTTACCAGTTTTTCTTTATGGGTGCCAAACGTGGCCGCTTACCTTAAATGATGAAAAGAAATTTAGAGTGATCAAGAATAGGGTGCTTAGTAAGCTATTTGGTTTAAAAATGGGATGAAAATAGTAGGGAGTGGAGGAGGCTACATAATGTTGCTCTGCATACAATGTACTCATCACCAGACATTATTAGGGTAATAAAATTTCACAGGTTATGGTGGGCAGTGAAAACGTGCCACCACAGGTTTTATAACGTTTACTCTATGAACATCAAACATTACCGGATTGAAAAGTAGTTTATTAAACGAGATATTAATATGAACTAAAAAACTAAATACATATCAGGCAAGAACATACTATAAACAGAACTACCAACATATACATAAAAATGTACCAGTATTAATAATAAATAAATGTTAAATTGCTATACCAACAGGCAGGACATTCAGCGCAAATGTAAGTAGCTAGAACTGTGTCAAACCTAATGGGAAAACCACTGGGAAGACCCAGACGAAAGGATAACATTTAGATGGACTTGAGAAAGATAGGGTTTAATGAGATAGACTGGATAGAATTAGCTCAAGCTGGGGATAGGTGGTGTACTTTTGTGAGTGCTGTAATTAACTTTCAAGTTCCTAATACCATGGAGCAAGTAACACATATCTACTGAGCTTATATCCCCATATACGATTCCTGGTACTGGTTAAAAATGTATTGTGGGTGACTTTGGGTTTTCTTTGTTCAAAATGAAAGATTAAAGGCTCAGAGATTAGAAATTGAGTCTATTCTTGAGCTAAGATAATTTATGAGATATGTGCTGATACAATCAGTTGTAGTTTCCTATATATTTGACTATTGAAAAGTAAAATTAAAATACCAATTTTTGTATATTATTCATTCAAAAAGATAAATTTAAACTATAAAATATTTCAATCTCTCCAAATGTTTTCTTGCACTAATCCATGGCACTTTATTTGAGTTATGGTCTGAATGAAATAAGAATCAACATGTTTGACAGTTAAAAATATTCTTATAGTAAATTAGTATCAATTAATTATTAATGCTGCTAATGCATGTTCAATTATGTGTGTGGTTAAATTTTGGAAAACCCCTATAAGGTGGGACTGAAACATTAGAAGGTGGAAAGAAAGTTATGAAGACAAAAATATTAAAGCAAAACAACCTTAAAAAACAGCCAATTTCTAACTACCTTGCTAAATTGATTTTTTATTAAGACAGAAAACTCTCGCACCCCCACCTATAAAGCACAATACTGGGCCTATTTTAACAAATACCAGCCGATTTAGTAAAGGAAGAGAAACAAAATTCAAAAGCTGGACCAAATTATAATAACTGAAGATAGACGGAGAGCATTCGGCAGTTGTTTCAATGTTATGCCTACAAATGTGTGCAGTATGGGTGCAATATGTAGTAGTGTGCAACATAACATAATTTAAGCTGTGACCTCTAAGAATTTTCTATCAAGAAAGGATATAAAAACATTTACCTTCATGGGAAGACACAAAGTCTACATCAGTGCTTCTAAACCTTTTTAACCCACGTTGGTGGCGTGGTTAGCTAACATGCTAGTTTCGTGTTGAACTTAGACTGCTGAAGATAGGGAGATTGAGGTTCGAATCTCACTTGGGTGAACTGGGGGTGGTTTTTCCTATATGGTTTCCACTCTCCCTCCACACAAATAAAAGTTTACTCCCTCTATATTCAACCTTCCAAATTCCTAACCCATTAGCATAATTAGTACCCAAGCATATAACCCGGTTAAAGCCACCACTCCCCCCAAGTGTCCTACCCTACTCTATACATTTTGTTGTTGTTGTCAGAATAGTGGATTGCATGACCCACCAAGAACGATAATAGCACAAAGTTAAACACAGCTACATTTAATGACACATGTATTCAAATTTAATCTGTTCAGTCTCTCTTAAATTACCAAAGCTAGTAAATCCTTATGCAATGGATGGGTTTGATTTGCGTGATACAAGTTTCCCAAGGAGACTACGTAACATTTTACTATAAAATTTTCACCTCTGACAAGACATCTTGTGAATGTGGGGAATGCCAGGCCTCCACCGTGGTTCGGATTCCACGTTAAACTGTAGGTCCTCCATTTCATCTCACAATCACCCCACCATTACACATTAGCGTAAGTG